>JAODXP020000196.1:17500-22701 GCA_027497455.2 Sardinella longiceps | reverse complement strand
TTCATACGGAACGGTAATCAGTTATTAGATGAGTTATTTTATGGAACTACTTCCAAAGTAGCCAGTTATCTGGAAATAATGGTCACCTAGCAGCCAATCAGAGTAGAGAATGGCGTTCTGAAGGGAGATATGGAGGGTTAAAAGGGGGGATTTGTATTTCATGACTACAACAAATTTGATAAGTTAGGCCTATAATCTCTCTGGCAAAAAGATAAATTATTCTACTTTGGGAAGGCTCTGCGGGCCGGATCAAATAGCTCAGGGGGCCGCATGTGGCCCCCGGGCCTTAGTTTGCCCAGGCCTGCCTTATGCTGTACCTGTAGAAATCCCTAAGAGTGTAAGAGGACCCCAGAGCAGCGGACTCCGGCTTGGTTCTGGTTCTGGTTCAGAGCTGGCACTGGGCACTGGGTACTGGGCATGGTGGGTCATCTCCAGGGCGCTATTGGCTATAGCATGTGTGCCCGACTCAGCTGTTTTGCGGGTCAGTGCCACGCTAGGGCTGATGGGGGTCAGATGGGTTTGGCGGCAGCTGTAATCCCCAGCGGCTGATTCAGCTTCACTGCCAGTGCCAACCAGCCCACGTGGACCTGCCAACACGAGAGAGAGAGAGAGAGAGAGAGAGAGAGAGAGAGAGAGAAGCAGTATTCCATGATCTTTGGAGAGAGTGCACATCCGTGTGTGTGTGTGCGTGGATGTACACGTGTGCATATGTTTTTGTCTTTGTGGGTATTTGATAGTGTGTGTGTGTGTGTGTGTGTGTGTGTGTGTGTGTGTGTGTGTGTGCACCTAACGAGAGAGAGAGAGACTAGGGGTGATGGCTAGAGTGGATATTCAAACACATTGGACATTGGCAGGGTGGACGTTCAGACACATGGGATATGGGCTGGGTGGATGGATGGTCCACTTGCAAAGGAGAGATAGAGAGAGTCTCCATGGGCAGCCATTGAGAGAAACTGGGGGTGACCGCAAGGAGGGCAGCACCAAATTTCTTTACGGTCTTTCTCTGAAAATTGATACATTTTCCCCAACATGAAATCACACTTCCACACACAAAAAACATTAGTTTCACTTTTCATTCCTTTCACTTTACTTGCATTGCTTACTTGCATTGCTTACTTACTTACTTACTTGCATTGTAGAGGACGTCACTCATTATCCAGCTAGGACTTTCCAAACATGTAACTTTACTTGCATTGCAAGTCTATGCAGCGCTGCCATTAGGCCTCTTTGCTATGTAGCCTAACCTTCAGTATTGGTTTGTAATGCCTAACCCAAGAGAAAGGGTGGATGTTGTTGGCAAACAGAGAAGAGAAGATTCACTTTCATAGGCAAAAGCTCTGTTAATGATGTTTATGTATTATGTTATAAACTGGGACAGAATAAGATTATTCCAGTTGTAATCCAATAACTTTTTATTTATTTATTATTTATTTTTCTCTCTTATTCTACTGAACATCTGCTGCCACAGATCTAGTGGCATCTGAAGTTTGCAATATTATTATTGGATTAATGTAACAACAGGCCCGTTGCCTTTTTTTAAAGCTTCATGGCGGGCCGCATGAAAGATGTCAAAGGGACACAATTTGTCCCCGGGCCTCAGTTTGGACATCTCTGGTTATTACCTCTGCCGAGGAGGTTATGTTTTTGCCTGCGTCTGTGTGTGTGTGTGTGTGTGTGTGTGTGTGTGTGTGTGTGTCTCTGTCTGTCTGTCTGTGTACAACATAACTCAAACGTGTGTATTGGAACAAGGAAGAACAATTTTGGTGGCAATCAGTGATCCAGAACACAATCTGGAATTTATATTGTGTCTGTGACCACATTGCCTTGGCAGAAGTGGAGTCTACAGAAGTGCAAAGTCTACGTTCAACTGTAGACAGTTCAGCTCTCCCATTAGCCTGGTGTCTACATTCAATGTAGCCTCTGGGCCAATCAAAGTGTTGGATTGTCTAGATTCAGGTAGACTACCAATCAAATGGGAGATATGCAAATACAGTCGTGGCAGTGAACAAGCCCCTAAGGTCCGCCTTCCTTTGGGAGATCTCTGTTGACTTCACAGTGAGACGTAGTGTGAAAAAATAAGAGGCGTTGTAATGAATAGGGGGTTTATGTGTGGTCCTTTCAACAAAGCTGCAACTCCTGATTTGCAATGAACATAAGACATGTCAGATGTCACTTTTTGTTTGTTTTGATGATGTCGGAGCTCCATGTGCTTCTGATTCCTACAACTTCCTGGTCCAGCAGGCAAGGGGGAAGGTATATGTAAATTGCTAAAAGTTGCATGATGTCATTTTTTGAATGTAGACTCTCCACCAATGGTGTGCAAGATCAAAAGCACTTCGCTACTGCTCATCGCCCTTGGCAGAAGTGGAGTCTACAGAAGTGCAAAGTCTACGTTCAACTGTAGACAGTTCAGCTCTCCCATTAGCCTGGTGTCTACATTCAATGTAGCCTCTGGGCCAATCAAAGTGTTGGATTGTCTAGATTCAGGTAGACTACCAATCAAATGGGAGATATGCAAATACAGTCGTGGCAGTGAACAAGCCCCTAAGGTCCGCCTTCCTTTGGGAGATCTCTGTTGACTTCACAGTGAGACGTAGTGTGAAAAAATAAGAGGCGTTGTAATGAATAGGGGGTTTATGTGTGGTCCTTTCAACAAAGCTGCAACTCCTGATTTGCAATGAACATAAGACATGTCAGATGTCACTTTTTGTTTGTTTTGATGATGTCGGAGCTCCATGTGCTTCTGATTCCTACAACTTCCTGGTCCAGCAGGCAAGGGGGAAGGTATATGTAAATTGCTAAAAGTTGCATGATGTCATTTTTTGAATGTAGACTCTCCACCAATGGTGTGCAAGATCAAAAGCACTTCGCTACTGCTCATCGCCCTTGGCAGAAGTGGAGTCTACAGAAGTGCAAAGTCTACGTTCAACTGTAGACAGTTCAGCTCTCCCATTAGCCTGGTGTCTACATTCAATGTAGCCTCTGGGCCAATCAAAGTGTTGGATTGTCTAGATTCAGGTAGACTACCAATCAAATGGGAGATATGCAAATACAGTCGTGGCAGTGAACAAGCCCCTAAGGTCCGCCTTCCTTTGGGAGATCTCTGTTGACTTCACAGTGAGACGTAGTGTGAAAAAATAAGAGGCGTTGTAATGAATAGGGGGTTTATGTGTGGTCCTTTCAACAAAGCTGCAACTCCTGATTTGCAATGAACATAAGACATGTCAGATGTCACTTTTTGTTTGTTTTGATGATGTCGGAGCTCCATGTGCTTCTGATTCCTACAACTTCCTGGTCCAGCAGGCAAGGGGAAGGTATATGTAAATTGCTAAAAGTTGCATGATGTCATTTTTTGAATGTAGACTCTCCACCAATGGTGTGCAAGATCAAAAGCACTTCGCTACTGCTCATCGCCCTTGGCAGAAGTGGAGTCTACAGAAGTGCAAAGTCTACGTTCAACTGTAGACAGTTCAGCTCTCCCATTAGCCTGGTGTCTACATTCAATGTAGCCTCTGGGCCAATCAAAGTGTTGGATTGTCTAGATTCAGGTAGACTACCAATCAAATGGGAGATATGCAAATACAGTCGTGGCAGTGAACAAGCCCCTAAGGTCCGCCTTCCTTTGGGAGATCTCTGTTGACTTCACAGTGAGACGTAGTGTGAAAAAATAAGAGGCGTTGTAATGAATAGGGGGTTTATGTGTGGTCCTTTCAACAAAGCTGCAACTCCTGATTTGCAATGAACATAAGACATGTCAGATGTCACTTTTTGTTTGTTTTGATGATGTCGGAGCTCCATGTGCTTCTGATTCCTACAACTTCCTGGTCCAGCAGGCAAGGGGGAAGGTATATGTAAATTGCTAAAAGTTGCATGATGTCATTTTTTGAATGTAGACTCTCCACCAATGGTGTGCAAGATCAAAAGCACTTCGCTACTGCTCATCGCCCTTGGCAGAAGTGGAGTCTACAGAAGTGCAAAGTCTACGTTCAACTGTAGACAGTTCAGCTCTCCCATTAGCCTGGTGTCTACATTCAATGTAGCCTCTGGGCCAATCAAAGTGTTGGATTGTCTAGATTCAGGTAGACTACCAATCAAATGGGAGATATGCAAATACAGTCGTGGCAGTGAACAAGCCCCTAAGGTCCGCCTTCCTTTGGGAGATCTCTGTTGACTTCACAGTGAGACGTAGTGTGAAAAAATAAGAGGCGTTGTAATGAATAGGGGGTTTATGTGTGGTCCTTTCAACAAAGCTGCAACTCCTGATTTGCAATGAACATAAGACATGTCAGATGTCACTTTTTGTTTGTTTTGATGATGTCGGAGCTCCATGTGCTTCTGATTCCTACAACTTCCTGGTCCAGCAGGCAAGGGGGAAGGTATATGTAAATTGCTAAAAGTTGCATGATGTCATTTTTTGAATGTAGACTCTCCACCAATGGTGTGCAAGATCAAAAGCACTTCGCTACTGCTCATCGCCCTTGGCAGAGGTCTGCGCTCTCTGAGTGCTTTTCTAGTTTAATGTATTTTCTACAATTAGCCGTAACTCTGTAGAGATCTATTAGATTGTATCATGTTGCATTTGTATTTTGATTCAATAATGTACTGAACAATCAGTGTCTCTAAATTCCCTTCAGCTGAATTAGAGTCTCGAACAGGAAGCGTCTAGAAGACGGCCCTGCCAGTGTTCTTCCTGCTGGGGAAATAAAGCAGCCTTGAGTAAACTTCCATGGAGCTCTTTGATTACTCTCCTCTTTAACTCGTATGACTGACAGGAAACAAAAACACTGACAGACACAGTAGTGTGTAAAATTGACTGTTATTCCAGTCAGGAGTCTGTTTCCCAAAAGCGTAGCTGCTAACTAAGTTAGCAACTATGTTGGTTGCTATGCAAATTTCCATTGCAAACTAACTAAGTTAGCAACTATGCTTTTGGGAAACAGACGCCAGGTCTTTGGTCTTTGGTATTTTTTGCCCTCAACGGTGCCTTCAAAGCTCTACTCCCCCAAATGTAGGTACTGTATAGGGTGAGGGTTAAGGCTAGGGCTACACTAGCCTGACATAGCCCGACCATAATACTGCTGTCCATCCGTATTCATGGTCTGGAGGTTCTTTAACCTGATGCGATTATACTGCGGGGGGGAGGGTATTCACTTTTGGTTTGAAACAATTGGACAGCTCGTCTAATCAGCATCGCTTATTGG
>JAODXP020000196.1:0-15000 GCA_027497455.2 Sardinella longiceps | reverse complement strand
TTTCTTTTATTACCTCCGCCAAGGAGGTTATGTTTTGCTTGGCGTCTGTGTGTGTGTGTGTGTGTGTGTGTGTGTGTGTGTGTCTGTGAGCAACATAACTCGAAAAGTACTGCACAGATTTGGATTACATTTTCGGACAACGTATGTATTGGGACAAGTAAGAACTGATTCTCTCTGAGCGCTTTTCTAGTTTATTAATGTAATCTGTAATCTGTCGATGCCATGATCACAAAACAGCGTTGGAGATTACATCACAAGGTTAATGCCCAATGCCCACTCCAGCGTCCTGTGTACCATTTGTCAAGCCACTGATAAGACCAATCAGAGAGCAATCAATTCATTTATGCCGAGGGGTTTCTGGAAGTGGGTGCGAAGCCTGCTTGCTTTATCTCTGGGTTTTAAAACGTTCCTGTGGAAATATTGACATAGGCAGGGGGAGATCTCTGACTACAGTATATGAACAGAATGTTCAGTAGCTTGTAAGAAAGGGAGATAACAGCAAGCAGGCAGTACTCACAAAGACCCACACACTTTAGCACTGTTTACCCATTTAAAAGCCACTTAAGGATTTCTTATCACATTTAACATTGTTAGAGGATCCCCAAAGTGGCGGAATTTCTAATGAATATGTGTATCAGAGGATGGTTGTTATTATTATAATAAATATTAATAATAATTGAAAAAAAGAGAACCCCCCCCCCTTCCTCCCTCACCAAGTGTTCCTGCGCATACTACTCAGAGGGGAGGCTTGGTTTCCATGGAAACACATATTTAAGAAGAGCAAGGCAGGCAAATTTCCCCTCCTTGGGTCTACTCTGTACATGCTCTACTCTACTGACATGGTGCGTGCGCTGATGTGTGTGTGTGTGTGTGTGTGTGTGTGTGTGTGTGTGTGTGTGAATGCAGCTAACGTACTGCGCACGTGTGTGTGTGTGTGCTGTGTGTGTGTGTGTGTGTGTGTGTGTGTATGTGTGTGTTGTGCATGCAGCAGATGTATGCACTCACACTGTGTGTGTGTGTGTGTGTGTGTGTGTGTGAATGCAGCTGATGTACTCACACTGTGAGTGTGTGTGTGTGTGTGTGTGTGTGTGTGTGTGTGTGTTGTGCATGCAGCAGATGTATGCACTCACACTGTGTGTGTGTGTGTGTGTGTGTGTGTGTGTGAATGCAGCTGATGTACTCACACTGTGAGTGTGTGTGTGTGTGTGTGTGTGTGTTTGTGTGTGTGCGTGCACACGTGTATGCTTACAGGAATGGAGAACAAACCGCTGATGTTGCTCCACATTAGTGTAGCCGTCTATAGAATTGCAGAATATAACAAAGAGACGCAAGCCAAAACAAAATTGCACAAAGAATGTAGGGCATTGCCTCCCAGCAGCGGAGAGAAGGAAAAAGATTTCAGCACCAGCACTCCACTTCCCCATTCTCTGTTCCCATAACGAGGTGTTCTTCACATACTAAACTTGTTTAAATTCTTGTCTTGCAGGAATCGATTTCAAGATGAAAACATTAGATATCGACGGCATCAGGGTGAGGGTGCAGATATGGTGAGTATAAACAGCAGGCCAAAGTGCCAGTATTGCTGCCTTTGGGTTTGCAGTGCCTCCATATGTTGTAGAGATCTGGTGAATAGCACTGTAAATACACACAGCCTAGAGAGCACTGGTGTTCTCCCATTCATTTGACTTCCCTTTGCCTCCGAATGGTGTAGAGATCTGATGAAATTCTTTTAATGTGTTTTTTTTTTTGTCTGTCTTATAGGGATACTGCAGGTCAGGAGAGATACCAAACGGTCACCAAACAGTACTACAGACGGGCACAGGTAACAAGACTATGTAAACATCACACATTAGTTCTGGGGAGAACCACTGAACAATACTATATGAGAGCTGAACCATTACCAAACAATTCAGCTACTACAAGAACTCAGCCATCACCTGAAAGTACTACATGAACTAAAGCTTTGCCAAAACAGTGATCTACTGTACATGTGAGAACTAAACCATCGCCAAAGAGTACTACAAGAGCTGAGCCACTACCAAACAATACTACAGATTAGAACTTAGGACATCACCATATGTAAGGGATAATGGCCGACGAGGTGACCAGTTCTTCAGAAATAATTTGCGAGGTGGAGGTTGTTCCGCCAAGCCAATTATATCTGAAGAACTGGTCACCTCGGAGGTCGTTATCCCGCTTATCTCCCTTTCTGTTTATCTCTCGTATATTTGAAGAAGCGTATAAAACGTAACAGAAATATGCAACTCAAATTTAAAAGAAGCTAACCTGTTCGGTTTGGGTACTATTTTCAGTTGAAAGTAGATCTACAAGGCTGCTTATTGTTGTTATAGTTACCATTCTAAAAGGCATTCATATGGAACGGTAATCAGTTATTAGATGAGTTATTTTATGGAACTACTTCCAAAGTAGCCAGTTATCTGGAAATAATGGTCACCTAGCAGCCAATCAGAGAAGAGAATGGCGTTCTGAAGGGAGATAAAAATATGTATATTTCTATGGACATCACCACAGAATTATATAGAGGAGCATTCTATATCTATGGGACATCACCACCAGTGAGAACCAGAGTGCTAAGCTCTAGAATCTTAAGTGAGAACCAAAGTAAGCCAGATGGAGAGGAGAGTACATGATGCTAATGTGTTCTGTGCTATTTGCTGTTCACAGCAGCTTAACCAACTAGATTTGACTGACAGAGTTAAAAGTCCCCAAAGTCCACCAGAGCTGGGAAAATCTAAAAGGATAGTTTTTCCCTCTGCTGTGAGTGGTGTGTAGCGCTTAGTGCTAAAGCCAGCGCTAAGCCTGGTGCTGTTTCTCTGTTGCCAGGGGATACTCCTGGTGTACGATGTCACGAATGAACACTCCTTTCAACACATAGCCAAATGGGCCAGCGATGTTGGTGAGGTAAATGTCTCTAAGAAATGTATGACACGTACACATTTATTCATTGCATGCATTGCATGTCTGCATATACTTACATATGTCATGTGTAGACTACACACACTCAACCCCCTGCCCCCCAACACACACACACACACACAAGCGCACACACACACACACACACACACACACACACACGTCCACATGTGTGAGATCACACAAAAAATACTCACACACACACTCACACACACACACTTCTCGTACATGTCATGTGTAGACAAAAACATACCCACACACCCCCCCCCCAACACACACACATACAGTGTACACACACACACACACAGTGTCCATACATGTGTCTACTGTACATACCTAACACAGAAAAACACACACACACACACACACACACACACACGGACGTGCAGTCTCTCTCTCTCTCACACACACACACAAACATAAAGACAAGCACATATGCACAGACACACACACACACACACACACACACACACACACACACACGAGTATATGACACACGTGTGTGTGTGTGTGTGTGTGTGTGTGTGTGTGTGTGTGTGTGTGTGTGTGTGTGTGTGTGTGTGTGTGTGTGTGTGTCTGCCAGTGTGCACCTGAGCGTGTGAAGTGGATCCTGGTGGGGAATAAGTGTGACGAGGAAGAGAGGAGGAGAGTCACCACTGAACAAGGGAATAAGGTAAATAAGATGGAGTGTGTCTGTGTGCTTCCTTTTCTAATGCAGGAACGTGTGTGTGTGTGTGTGTGTGTGTGTGTGTGTGTGTGTGTGTGTGTGTGTGTGTGTGTGGGGGCCCAAGACCAAATCCCCTGTTTTATATTCACCTTATGCAGCCCCGCCCCTTTTTGTCTTTTTTTTTCTTCCGCGTTGGCCTTCGATTGTCTTGGAACTTCCATTAGACGCTGCCTCTCATTCAAATCAACGTAATTTTCATGAAATACCACAATCACAAAACTTCCTATTGTAGCCATAGAAACACTGTGTTTTACTGCTGAAAACATCATTTTCTATCTGCCGCTGAACTGTACTAACTTTATTGATGGATATAGTGAGCACAACTTCATAGTAAGACCACTTATATTAGACCATTAAAACACCAAATATCACAACGCTAAGTCAATGCGTTGCTAGACCGGATGTTGAATGACAATCGTCATGGCAGCCCCCATGTTTTCCCGCGGAATAAGGTGAATACTAGCCTGGGCGAAAGCGACTGTTGACTATGTCATACAGTCTGGCCCAACGCAATTGAAATAGGTTTCCGTTTGGATATGACGTATTCCCTCGCCTGGCTCTCACGCCTACAATTTTCGCTTTCAGCATTAACAGTATTATCGCAAGTTCTGACCTATTTTGACATCGTAGTGGCAATAAATCCTCAAGAACATGGATGTTAATGTCATGTACCAATTTTGTGAATGTAATTCGAAAGCAGGGGAGAGAATAACAAACACGTCCCTATCCTGTTGGACTACAAAATTTTGAGACATCGCTCTAAACTGTGTGCTGATTGGCTAAACCGTAGAGTAACCGAGAGAAAGGCGGGAAGGGGGTTTATTCCAGACTACGTGCGGAGATAAAATCCTTAGCGGAGGTACGTAAGATGGCATCGCCAGGCTAGGTGAATACAGCAGTTAGATAGAACTTCCATGTACCGTACTTCCTGCCAGATATGGTAACCGTTAGCCTGGTCATAACCAGCCTGTCTATGCTTCACCACGTACAAGGGTCTGGAACCTCGGCTATTGAGAAACCATTGCTTGCTGAACGTCTTTAAATTGAAAAAGCTTGGGTCAGCCCTTGACTAATAGCCTATGCTATTCTCATGCTGCATTTACAAAGTTGATGTGAATGCAGCATGAGTGATGCCAACCAGGGCCGGTTCTGGCATAGACAAACTAGACGATCGCCTAGGGCACCAAATATCAGGGGGAGCATACATTACCTTTATTTCTTCAATTTTTCACTTGTATTTCTAACAAAGAGGTGGCAAAACTCATATCTGCCCTAGGGCAGTGAAAAGGCTAGAACCCGGCCCTGAGTGATACAGCACAGTGATTGGCTAGGTTGAGCTGCGTCCTGTGTAATTGAGCCCAATGGCCGGCATCCCAGACAGAGCAGTGAAGGGAGAGGGGAATCGAGTGGAATTGCGTAGGAAGGCAATGCCCAGTCTGGGTATCTTTTAGTGTGAGGCTGCTCAGATTGTGTTATCATGCACCTGCTTACCGGTATTTGGGAAACGGTAAGTTTTAGATTACCTCACTCACGTCAGATGATGCGCTACGTAACTTTAAAAGGCACTTCCGCGCAACGATCTGATGTTGAAGCCCTTCAGAGTGATTTCAAGCCCAATATTCTCTAACCGAACCAATCAGGACTGCTGGCTGCTGTAGAGGGAGTGACGTAGCGAAGAAGCAACTGTTTTGAATCCAACCAATCCAACAAACGTAACCAGCGTCATCGGTTGGTTTCGATGTGATTGGCTGAAGTGTACGTCAATTAAATTGATGGACAAGCCGTTTGTCCAGTTATATTCAAGGATTTCTGGCTCCTGAAATAACTTGTCTATCGTTGATCATCAGATGTTCGCGCGGCTTAGCGCTACATCTGACGTGAGTGAGGTAAAGTTTGAGACAGTGTAATATTAGAAACCACACAGTAATATTATACTAGTGTCAAGCCAGGTATGATCGTAATTGTAGCTCTTTGAAGAAAGCAGTCCTATTACAACCGGGGTCATATTCAAAGCACTGAAGCTGTGTCAGGTATCAGATATGTGTTGTCATTTTAGTAGCACTAATCATGACATATGAAGCAGCACAGAAGTGAGATTTCTGAGGACTGACTATTATAGTTAGTCTCTTCAAATTTCAAAACCACAACTTGGTTTCCTAATTCAGGGGAAAAAAGGTTGATTTACAGGCAGTATTAGATAGTAGATCTTGTGTTACTGTGGTGGTGATGGATAGGATTGGGGGGGCACAAAACCTGTGGTGTGTGTCTACATTTCTGGTGCATTTTAAATTTATATACAGTACAGACCAAAAGTTTGGACACACTTTCCCATTAAATTATTTACTTTATTTTCATGACTGTTGCCTTCAGTGACAATCTACAAAATAAACAAACTCATGAATGAACACGTGGCATTATGTACTTATTAAAAAAAAGTGTGAGAGAACTGAAAACACGTTTTATATTCTTGTTTAATCGAAGTATCCTTTTTTTTGTTTTGATAACTGATTTGTCCTCTTTTTATTTTTTGGATGAGCTTCAAGAGGTAGTCACCTGAAATGGTTTTCCAACTGTCTTGAAGAGTTATTCATTCCCAGAGATGCTAAGAACTTGTCGGCTCTTTTGCCTTAACTCTGCGGTCCAGCTCACCCCAAACCATCTTGATCGGGTTCAGGTCCAAAAGTTTGTCATAATCTCACACTTTTTTTGTTAAGCACATAATTTCATATGTGTTCATTCATAATTTTGATGCCTTTAGTGAGAATCTACAATATAAATTGTCCTGGAAATAAATGAATCGCATTGAATGAGGTGGTGTGTCCAAACGTTTGGTCTGTACTGTACATATGTTTGTAAGAGATATACAGTAGCCTATTATTGAAAATGTTTTTTTGCTAAGAGGAGCATTTTAAAGTGCTCCTACTTCTTGGAAAAAATGTTGGTGGTCTCTCCAGTGCTTGGTGCCCTAAACAGTTTTCAGCAGTGATTCCTGTCTTGTGGAAAATATCATATGAATTAGATGGACTGAATTATTTTACAGTTAGCAAAAACATACGGAATGGATTTCTTCGAGACGAGTGCCTTCAGTAACTACAACATCATGGAGGTAGGTTCACTGATTGCTGTATTTTTTTTGTGCTTTACTTGGTTCAGATTCATTGAATAAAACATAACCTTTGGCTTTAAAGCAACACCAATTAGAAAATATCTCACTATTTGAGATATCCTTGTGTCTGGCTCTTAGTTTTGGTCTGGTCTACCAGTTAGTTTCAGTGCTATTATACAGTGGTCATATATATGACAGATAAACACTACTGTACTGTCTTCACCAGTCATATTAACTATTTACTTATGTTTACCGTCTAGAAACACAGCACCAAAATGAAAATAAACCTCTCCTCACAGCATGGAATTGCTGACTATTACCGGGAAAACATACTGTATGTTCACAAAAGTCAGTTGGGAACATTCTGAAAGGTTTATGCTTTTCTTTTAGGCACCATTAGTTTTACTTCAGAGCTGAGGTGATCAGGCCTACAAGATGATAATTGGTGACCTTTCCCCAAATTTTCCTGAAAAACTGGGAACATTCCTATTTCGACAGTCGGTTAACATTTGAAATAGGTAATAATGTATTAGCCTCAACTATTGGGGACAAAGTGGGTTTTTCTTGTATTTTACTGGGGATGGAACACCAGAAATAGGGACACTCCTCAGAAATCAGGGACGTCTGGAAACTCTATCAAAGCTCTTAAATGTTGCTTTGATCTTTGTCCAAAGACATGAAGTATCTCCTCGCGTTGCCAGGGTGTGTTCATTAGAGGAGCCTCTCAGTTGTATTTGTGTGTGTGTGTGTGTGTGTGTGTGTGTGTGTGTGTGATATGATGTGTGTTTATTCTCTTAATTCCAGTCCTTCACACGGCTCACAGAACTGGTGCTGCATGCCAACAGGAAGGAATTGGACGGTTTGTGGCTGTCCATTAATGATGACCTCAGCATCGAGGGGCTGCGACCGGAGGAACTCAGCCAGAAGTTGGAGAAGGAGGAGAACCCCGAGAGGACCTGTTTGTGTTAGACTGGAAGCAACAACCAGTGACCTCTGACCTTTGACATTCATATCCGCAAGGTCACTCAGTCTGGTGTGGGAGAACCAAATGCATTCGCTCAGTGGGAGAGACTGATCACAGAAGAAGCATTCAGGTCCACACTGACCAGGCAGTCAGTGCAATGGGGGATATCCGCTCCACACAAACTATTTAAAACATGTCAACATGTCAGACACCCTGACTGAATATCAATGTCCACCCTACGCCCTGAACCCTCAAAGAGTTTACTAGAATAAATCTGCCTTGTGATTGGCCAATTCATGGCTGTTAAGCCTTTGAGGGTTCAGGGCTTAGGAGTGACATTGAGATTCAGCCCGTCTACATTGAAAGTCTGCCCTTTTTGTTGTGATGCAGATGTGACAGTAGGGGGCAGTAGTCTGCATTGTCTTTATGCCTATAGTTGGTGAATGTCCAGTACGGAACCTCTTGAACATGCCCCTGCCATGTATGCCCCCACCCCCATCCCCACCCTCCTTCATATGTGTCACCTGCCAAGAGTGGGGTTGAGGACCGGACGCTTGGAACAGTTTGAAAAGACAGACAAGGTGTGATGCACCTGTGTTTTTGTCACCTGTCTGTCAGAAACACGTGTGTGTGTGTGTGTGTGTGTGTGTGTGTGTGTGTGTGTGTGTGTGTGTGTGTGTGTGTGTGTGTGTGTGTGTGTGTGTGTGAGTGACTGCTCATACTGGAAGCTCTGGTGGTAGAATGGACATGTATTTATGAATGAATTTCCTGCTGTGTAATATTGTGTTTTTACTTGTGAGTTGCCATAGCTTCCTCTCTGTGTTTATTTTAATGCTGCCGCCCACATGCTGCCTGATGTGTCGGGATGCTTCAGGACACTGCTGTGCTCTAGTGGTCACTCAGTATTAAACATATGCTGTCTTTGTTTACAATGGAAATAAAAACACACCATGTTTTCAGTAATGTTTCAATTTCAAGCAATTCTGATCATGCATGCACTGTCTGTGAACATGGCCATCAGCCTGTATTGTTTTTAGTAAGTGTTTGGAAGCACTAATTCAACTAGCTATAGCCAGTGGTTAAAGTGGGATTTGGCAGGAGGGGTAACTCTCATATTTTGTGTCTGCACAAACAAAGAAAAATGTATAGGAGAGGAATAGGATGATATTGTTCATTTACAGTATCTAAGGTGCCGGTACTGCCTACCCCACGTTCCTCCCCACTTTAACCCCTGGCTATAGCCCCTGAAGTAAACAACGAAGCAAGTTAAGAGAAATGATGTGTCCCTTATATTTAAGTGTGAATATAGCAGCCAGTTGGTGGAGCAAGAAGATTTATACCCCCGCTATAATACTGAAGCTATAGGAGTCAGCCACTCGACTCACTCACTCGCAGCAAGATTAAAAAGACTAAAGTCATTCATATTTTATCACACCACCACAGAGGAAGGTAATGAGTGAATGAATGATTCATGCATCAGAAACCGATCCTCTTCCTAAAATTACCCCGGCCAGCGCACCAAGCTTGGAACGTCAGAGCGCCTTATCTTATCTACTTCCTGCCGTGTCTCGACTCTGCCTGGCTAAGACCGGGCGAGGAGTTGAAGAGCATTATAAAATAATGATCAACACAACTAAAGAGAGACATGCACGTATACATATGTGGATGTAAATAATTCAGTTCTCTGCTAAGATCTCTTCCTTTGGGCTCTCATTTTTAATGCCATTCAAGTCCAAATGATTCTAGATCAGCTGGAGTCCAAATGTATCTCTCCACCAGAAAAGTGCTTTGCTTTTTTTTTTTTTTTTAATTCATTTAATGTGATGTGCAAAGGAAATTATCCAGAATGTATTGAAATGATCAAGAATATGCATTTGAAGAGCTCAGGTGCAAAATCAAAAGTCCATTTTCAGAAATGTGCAAAAATTAAGTTGTTTTCTTTTTCTTTTCTTTTTTTATCATCTATAAGTGATATCTATCAAACTGTAATTAGAATTGTATTATCAGGTATAAACAAATCAAGCCGAAGCAATCCAAATATAGTAGATTTATTCTGTAAAACCATCTCAAATAGACTCGAAGACTTCTACACTAAGTGGGTTATGTGAGTTCTTGTTTTGAGTGGAATCTCTCTTGAGAAGCATTCTCATTTAGGTGAGGGATTCCCTTAGCCCTGTCCCCACTGATGCTGAGGTATGTGGTTATAGTACTTAAAGGTAGCTGGGCTTAAATTAGGGACTATCCTATCGCCTGTTTCTATGACCCACATCAGAATATCTGTTTGACTCACTGTGAATCAGCAGGGCAGTTCACTTTCTTAGTCTGCTGATGGTGTCTGGTGTCAGGTGGGTATCACCTATCTAACCTACCACCCGACACCCAACAAACGCACCTTTATAATCCAGGTCATGTGACCAATAGTCTCTACAGGACCCTGTCCAGAGCTGCGCAGTTCCCCAGTTGAACGTACCTCCAGTAGTCGTACAACATGACGCACATCGCCAAGACGTTCTACGATCTGCGTGCCACCACCTTGGAGGGCGATTCGGTGGACTTCAATGTCTACCGAGGACGGGTGGTGCTCATTGAAAATGTGGCCTCCCTATGAGGCACGACTACCCGGGACTTCACCCAGCTCAACCAGCTGCAAAGCAGGTACCCTCACCGGCTGGTGGTCCTCGGATTCCCCTGTAACCAGTTTGGTTACCAGGTCAGTTTGTCTAGATCTCTGACTGTGTCTGTCTGCCCATCTCTCTATTAGTGAAGCATGGCTATAATTCTGTATATTCTAACACCTCTAGAAACTTAAATCTTGTCAAACTTATGTTTTTGAAAAATATAACTATAAACTTTTTTGCTCTTTTTATAATTGAAATATCAATTTTGAACCACAAGTGCTATAACTAGAAATTTCAATTCAGGTTTAAATTCAGACCTCTGTCCTATTTGCTTAATGAAAACTGCAATGTTGGGGTGGGGGTGGGAAGGGGGGGGGGTCGTGCAGTAGCAGGAGTCTTCTGTTATAATGGTGTACAGTACAGTAAAATGTGTTTTATGCAAGCTAAAAAAAACACCATATTAACTGCCCCCATGTTTTAACCTCATAGCGGAAGAAATTTTGCAAAATCAATGTAACTGCGGCTTATAGTCGGGAAATTACGGTATGTGTTTGGTGTCCACAGGAGAATTGCTCCAACAGTGAGATCATGAACTCCCTGAGACACGTGCGACCAGGAGACGGTTTCCAGCCCATCTTTACCATGTTCGAGAAATGTGACGTGAACGGGGCGAACACACATCCAGTCTTCGCCTATTTGAAGGACAAACTGCCATATCCTGACGACGACCCGACCTCTCTCATCCAGGATCCCAGATTCCTGATCTGGAGTCCGATCAGTCGCAGCGATATCTCTTGGAACTTTGAGAAGTTTCTGATCGCTCCAGAGGGGGAGCCTTTTAAAAGATACAGCAAAAAATTCCAGACCATCGACATCGAGCCTGACATTCAGAGACTTTTAAGGCTAACCAAGAACTAGGAAAAATGCCTAGTTAATCTACATTAAAGGAAAATACGGAGTGAACTCAAGCATAGCCCTGTTGAAAGAGCTTGCTAAATGCGCTAGTTAGCGAATGGAACAAAATAATTTGGTACAGCACAGACCGAACAAGAACACAGAAGCGAACAGGCACTTTACACTGAATCAATGGGACCTGACTGTTGGAAACCGAAAGTAAGATCTGAGGTTACATTGACTCAATGTAAAGTGTTTCGCGTTCGTGTTAGGTCTATGCTGTTCGAAATTCTTTCATTTCATGCGAAATATATTGCTGTTAGAAGGTTCGTGCAGAAGGGCTATGCTTGAATTCACTCCGGTATTTTCCCTTTAAACCACAACCTAACTCTTCAGCTCTGGGGATGTGCAAGCTGTAAGCACTGTGGAGGCCTCCATCTTTCTTGGAGTTTCTTAATGAAGGTGATATCCTAAACAAAATGGTGGATATGACTTGATCTCTTGTAAACTTCAATAAATAATGGAAATGCCTTTCATGGGTTACATGTTACAAAAAAGAGTTAATATTAAACATTCTAAAAATGTCACTGTGTGTGTGTGTGTGTGTGTGTGTGTGTGTAAGAGAGAGAGAGAGAGTGTGTGTGTGTGTGTGTGTGTGTGTGTTGTGTGTATGTGTGTTTGTTTGTGTGTGTGAGTGTGTGTTTGTTTGTTTGTGTTTGTGTGTGTGTGTTACTCAGCTGGTTTAGACAGGTGAACACAGAACACGCTGCAAGTTTCCCAAACGTCCTCTAGGTGGCACAAGCGATAAATCTTTGACTTCCTGCTTCATCTCTCTCCAGGGCAGAGCAGGCAGAATGAGAGAGACCTTTAAATGCTTTTCCACATTATTATTAAAACACGTATAGTAGTACCTTATGACTGCAACTAAACTAAATAATGAGTTTATATTAATAGCCATGCCTCTAAGGGTCCTTCATTATAATTGAATGTTATTTTTGAGCCATCAACCCGGAGAATAGACAGTGACATAACTATTATAAGACAACACAGTGATGCAGTTAACAGTTAACTGAATAAGCCTACCGTTCTCTTTGAATTAAATTGTTGCTGCAGCCTGACTTCACTGTTCACCCATCTTCAGCTTTAGTTTTATACGTGTGCTAGTGCACTGTGCACACACACACACAAACACGGTACTCACAGGCATACTTCAAAAGACGTACACCGACACACACACACACACACACTCAACTCTTGATCACCCTGCCTCACCAAATCGAATCATTCTGCATGAAAGCCTCTTGGTTGCGTGCCACTGGGTGAGGGAGGGAGAGGGTCTCCCATCAACTCCTCCCCATCTGCGGGCCCAGACCTCTGTTGCTCCTGTCGTTTTTAGGAATGGCACAGGGGAATGAGAAAGAGACTGAACACACACACTTACACACACACACACACACTCATCTCTCTCTCTCTCTCTCTCTCTCTCTCTCTATTTCTCTCTCACTCACTCACACACACACACACACATACACATACACACACACACACATGCCACAAGTCATGGCCTATAATCTACTTTTCTGTTACTTAATCTTTTTCTTGACTTTCTTTCATCTGATCCAGCCTTCTGTCTCCTTGGCAAACCCTAAATCCAGATGTCTTCACATCAAACAAATATTTAGCACTGTGGCGCTTTCACAGCTCAGGCATTATTAAACTGTGTTGGTTTTCAGATTTTGTTTTTCAGTGTCTTGGAAAAAGGACATTACTCAAAGTGTTTTGTGGAAACATTCATCACACATTTTATTTTATTTTATTGTTACAGGCAAAAAGTTGTTCACTGCAGTTCCAAAGACCGTGTTCCTGTCCCAGTATCTCTACCTTGCAAATAATGTTAATATTCTAGTTTTCTTTTAGCAAATACTAAGAGGTCCACAACTGTGGCCAGTATAACCAAAACACCACTGAACTCGTTTAAATGCTATTTAAAGATTCCCATGATTCTATGTCTTAAAAAAGTTACAAATGTATTAAATTGTAACAGGTGCTTGCAACAACAGGGAAACACAATATACTAGAAGAAGAAGGATTTGTGGTTTCCAGGGCAACGTTTTTCACAAGCCTATCCGTTGTGCACCTTTCTCGCGAGATTCCAGCAGGGGGAGGATACGGAGGATTGAAGTGATCTCATCGTTTCAGCAACTGCATAGCGCAGCGAAACCAAAGCCGTAACTTTGTACGAAACTTCTAAGTTGCATCTCAGAGGAAGATAACCGGTTAAACGCAACTTTGCTGGGACGGCAAACATCTCTTTGGAAGCCGAAGAATTGGGCTCCTGACGCTGACAATTTTACTACCACATATTCACCCACAGAAACGAAAGAGGAGAGAAAATGCTGCTTAGTATTTTGATCATGACGTCCAGCGGTTGAGGAGGGAAAGAAAGGTGAGTCGAGAGTACGCGTAGTCTATGCGATACAAAAATGCCAAAACGCTGCTTGATGTTCTCGTCCATAATATGAAATGGTATATGATCCAACTGATGATTATTCATTCATGACCATCAATATGCAATATATTTGGTCAATCCTTTGTGCTGGTGATTAGTAGCTTACAATGCGCAATCAGAGGGTAGCCTATGTTCCAAAAATCGCAGGGAACAGACAGGATACGGAAAGGTTGATTCAAATGAAGGGCGGAGGGTAGCGTGCATTGAGAAAGGTTTCTATACCTGTCAGTCGAAGATTTTGCACCTCTTTTGAAGATAGCTCAGCTTCTTACTATTTCGTGCTTTATGAAATAAACGTAAACGTGATCACCTGTCTTATGCAGGTGGCTGCATATTTTTGTTGTTTAATGGCACGATACAGATCGTGCCCACGCTATACAAGCCTATATAATCACTGTGGTATAGATTTCTGTCATCTGCCAGTTGAGTTGACGTGGGCGTAATATATTTGGATTTGGTGTAAACTTGTATTATGTTGACATTTGACAGCTGACGCGCAGCAGATTGATTCCAGAATGTTGGCATATGGCACGCTTGGCTATTGCAAAACCAAATGTATGCAAATGCCCAGACCTGTAAGAGCGCCCAAGGACATGCAATCTCAGAGTCACAAGTGATTGAGTTTTTTCATGCTCAGACGAGGGACGCTTCTGTTACGTAATGATTCACAGATGTACATTAAGAGAGGTGGTGTCAGTGTCCGTTGGCATTATTTAGAGTTGGTGCAGGGGGGCTTCACATAAAATAACGCAGGTGAGTCCTTCACAGCTATCCGTTGTAACTTGAAAGCATATTTTTTTTCCAGTAGGCTTTGAGCTATTCTGCTCAATTTGTGAATTGCTGACAAGACAATTGGTTTGATTCATTGAAACTGCCACCAAGGAATGTGTGAAAAAGGGTTTATGGGTAGCCACCAGCGAAGGAATGTCCCTATTACCCTGTGACATGTAGACAGTATTGTCTGCGTTCACCAGCCTCCTTCTCCTTCTCTTATTCTCTACACCTGAACGTGAGCAAGAGGCCGACTGAGAGAGACTTGTGTGGCATAGAAAGCCCCACTCGCCCTCGCTAATGTGAAATGACCAGAAATGGCCATCTGAGCCACTGAAGCCTTTTTATATGCCCCGGCTGAGCAGAACTGCCTCGTGGTGTGTGTGTGTGTGTGTGTGTGTGTTGGGGAGGTACATGTGCAGCTGGAAGGGGCTGTATAGAAAGGGGAGGTGGGGGGTGTTCTTACAGGCAGGGCGG
>JAODXP020000195.1:35000-42606 GCA_027497455.2 Sardinella longiceps | reverse complement strand
CAACCTTTGCAAAAACCTTTAGGCTATTAGACTGTAATATCAAATAATTCTACCGGGAATATTAAGTCAGTCATTATTTTCCAAAGTGTTCAGAAACGCCTAGTGCCAGATCTCAAAGTGCCTACTAAAAATGTGCTGTGGGCACGTTTCAGCTGCTAGATTTTAAACTGATCTTATTCCCCCAAAAAACGACAAAGAATGAACCTTTTACCGTTAAACGTTTAGCGGCAAATATGTAGCCTAAGCGAAGTCTAGTGGGCTTTACAGAAAGAATATGCGTTCATTCATAAAACGGCGTAGGCTAGGCCTACTTTTGATAGGCTATTGGAACCGTGGTAAAGTTGGTTTCACATTGGACGTTGGATTATTGGATCATAAAATGTGATCACAGCACGAAAACTCGACCAAAAACTTCTGTTAATACGATCTTAAACTCAATAATAAAATAAACATTTTATCGATGGGCTAAACTTTTAGAGGGAAATATGTAAGCCAGTAGCCTGTATTGTAAGAATAAATGCGTCCATTCATAAAGCGGGCGTCTGGGTCATCATGACAAAGTGTGCTTCCACAACGATTTGGGGATGCTCGATCTTAAAACTGATAAGCTTATTACAAACAAACGACAATAAGGAATTTATTATTATACTTCTAGTGATAAATATGTTGGCTAGTCTAAGTGTTCAAATTTGGAGACGCCATCAAATAGCAATTTACGGTGCCTACCAAAAAATGTGATGCGGCCACGTTTAATCAGCTGCTCGCAATATAGGCTTAATGTAACGAACGACAACTAATTAAACTTGTATTATTATATTTTTAGCGATAAATATGCTTTATGTTTAAAGATAAAAGGGCTAAGGGTTCATTCGTTAAAAAGGGAGACAATTGAGCACATATTGGGTCATCATGACAAAAGGTGTTCCCGTTACATTTGCGCATGCTGAACTTAAAATGACGAGTTTATTCCAAAGAAACAACAAGGGATTAACATTTTATTATTTACGTCTAGCGGGAAATTATATTTTCTGAGTAGGCTATTCATTCATAGAAAAGGAGACCAAGTGGCATCATATATAGGCCGCGCAAAAATGAATTGCGATCATGGATCAGGGCTGCTCATATGCCTTCAAATTACGAGCTTGTTGCAAACAAACGACAAGGAATCGACCTCTTACCATCACTTCTAGCAGCAAATGCCACAATTTTACAAACAGTGAGAAATATATTTTTAAAACCAACACGAAAATGTCTCCCCTGTCGCTCAGTCAATTAGCACTCCAAGCGGCGGGTTTTCTGAATGCCTCCTGCATTAAAATGAATAGGGAAAGGAAATGTTGTCCTTACACGTAAAAAAGGCCAAAATCGTAATGGCTGCACACTTCAATAGATTAATTTTCGTGATGGCACCACATTAAACCGTGAGACCGGGTTGGTAAGACAGTGGGATGTTTTAGCCTGCAAACATCACAAGTTAGAGGCCTATTGCACTCCCTACTCATGTGACCTGTCCTCAGACAGCTGAAACAAACTCTGCCAGCTTTAAGAGCATCCATTTTCTCCCTATGAGACATCTTGCAAAGCTGAGAACAGTTTTCAACTGAATGAGGCTTCTTACACAGACAGCACAATACAGCGTTACCTCTCTGTGATGCTGGCCCTTTGTGGTGTGATGGCAAAGCAGATGATGGATGTTGCTCGGCAGTGGTGACTGCTGCAACTGTAGCCTGACCCCGTCCAGTGTGTCTGGGCTTGGCTTTAAAGGGTGGAGTGGGTCTTGGATCCTGTAGATCACCAAACAAAGGATCTAAAAGAAACTTCACCTGACGCTCCACAAACGCCACAAAGTCTGGGAACATGGCTCTGTAACCACGACGCTCCTGCAGTTCACAAGCCACGGTCCTCCACCTCTCCCTCAGCTTGTATGGCAGCTTCATCATCATCAAGCGAAGGTTAGATGGCACGTTCATCTCCTCCATATGTTCCAAGTCCTCCATAACGTTACAGCAGTCCCTTAAGAATATGGAAAAAGATTGTAAAGCAGTTGTATCGTCAGGTTTCATTGCTGACCACTTCATAGCCTTTTCTATGTAAGCTGCAGCAATTTTTAGCTCATTCCCAAAATGCTCCTTTAACAGGTTCTTTGCACGGTCATAGCCCTGACCTGCAGGCATATTATAGCAACTCCGAACTAATTCCCTTGGTTGCCCCCTAGTGTATTGTTCAAGGTAGTAAAGACATTCTTGTTTATCAGTAGTTTTCTTTTCAATAGCTTGTTCAAAAGCTCTGATGAAAGAAGCATATTTGAGAGGATTTCCATCAAACTCCACTATAGCTCGAGGAGGAAGAGAGGCTAGAGCTTGGTTGTGTGCTAATTGAGCAGTGATGTTATTCTGCTGTTGCATAAGATCATAAAGAGTGAACTGTTGAGGGTTACCAAGAGGGTGATGAATTGGCTGTGACTGCATATTACCAACAGGAACATGAGAGCTTGGTCGTGTGTGAGCTCTTCTCTGTGAAGATGGCATCGGAGGCTCCGACAGCTGTTTTCAAACACAGACAATTTAGCTGTAGCAACTGCCAACTTAGCTTCAATTTCCAGCTGTTCCTTTTCCTCTTCAGCTTGGCCTTTTCCAACTGAAGCGCCTCTTCCTCAGCATCAATATCATGCATTTTTCTTAAAGCAGCTGCAGACTGTAAGAGTGCGGCCCTTTCAGCTTTAGCCTTTAAGCGAACAGAAGAAATACTAGAAGAATTTGAATGGATAGAAGAATGGCCTTTACGTTTAGATCCTTTACTTGAAACATTAGAAATGCTATCATCAGGCCTTATATCTGTGTTTGTTATAGACAGCACATCATCAAGAACATCACCATTTGATACACCAGCATCAGTTAAGCATTGCTCCACATTATTTTCAAAAGTGTTAATTTCCTTTCTCTTCTGTTCCAGCCAACTCTGCTGCTTCTTATATTCAGGATCTGGCATAGGCATTTCCAGCAACATCAATTGACTGTCTATTGCCTCTTTGCACAGCATAGAATATTTCTTTAAACACTTCTTTACTTCAACTGCAGTACGAGATGACATTTTTTCAGAAAGCAACTCATTTGTCCTTTGTTTAAATTTATTTGCTTGCATGAGTTTAGATTTCCTATTTTTCTGCAGATTTTCGAAAAGCATTGTAATTCCCTTTGCAGTTAATTTTCTCTCGCGCTTCCCAGCTTCGCCTATAGAGGAATTTGCGTGGCCACTAACGTCGGTCTCGTCATTTTCTCTCATAGCGTCAGCAGCTCTAACTTGAGATAATAACGTTACATTTTCTCCTTGAACAGTAGTCACATCAATTTCATTGGTGGCCCCCTCTACGGCTTTAAATTGGGAAGATGCCTTTTCTCCTTCAACGCTCATGTTGCGCATACAGGCAGAAACGATTCAGAGAACTTTTCTTCGGCAAGGTTTTGACGTTAACTTTACTGTTGCGCTCACAAACGCGCAGCGCTCAAACAGTGAATAAACAACACAATAAACTTGTGTGGAGGGACTAACGTTAAATCAGCACGCACAGCACAGCATTTATAAACAACACAGCAGAACATAACTTGAGTTAGGCCTATTTTCATACAGCACTCAGTCCTTTGGGTTCAACTTTAAACTGATCCGCAACTCCAATAGCCACAGAAGAAAAGTAAAGTTTACCCACCGAGGATGCCTTAGGACTTTTCACCGTTCCTATCGGAGATTAATGAAGCAGGTGCGTTGATTGAAACTGCGCGGCTCCGCAATGATAAGCATTCCGTTTTCCAATCACGGCTACTCACTTCCAATTCATGCGGGCCTCTAGCTGAAGAAATCATAAGCGCTCCAATGCTTCGTTCTCCTAGTAAATCCTTTTGTTTGTTCGTCAGGCAAACAATCGTCTCCAGCGGAATCCTTTGTTCTCACGGTGAAACTTCCTATTCCAGAGGTCTCCTACGTCCGGGAATGGTTCTTACGATGTGGAGGCCAGCCTACAGGCCTCAGTGTGAAAGGCATAGGATGTTCTCAACGCGTAGCTCAACAAACAAATGTCCAATCTGTAGCTCCAGTTGGGTGGTGTTCCCATTTATTCTCAGAAGATATATTTTTCCATAAAAATGTTGGCCTATATGTTACCTTATTCCCGTGCTGTATGTGTTGTATGATGATAAAATAAAAGATGCTGTTTGCTGTGTGCTGGCGGCTACACGGCTACGGTAAGAACCGTGTGTTCCCCACCTTCCACACCATTGTCTCATTAGTGGTCTCACCTGTACTAATACCTACCTGGACACCATGTGACTAACACCAGTGCAATACACCCCCAAGTGGCTAAATTAAGACAAGATAAATAAAACTAATAAACCTAAACTAAGGAGTGACTATAAATGGCTCCTACATAGCGCTTAAACAATGTCTTCAGTCCACATTTATGCTTTCATCCAAAGCAACCCACATTGTGCTAACTATAAATTGCATGAGGGCCAGTCACCCACAAGAATAACAGTGGCAACTGGGATTTGAACCCATAACTTACAATCTATTAACAGCCTACTGAAGGTCCTAGTGTCAGTGATCAAGGTTATGTTGGGTCATGAATGAAAGTAGAAAGAAGTAGAGATGTAGAGATGATGCCATCTGTAACCTCCTGCACACCACTCTAACTCACCTGGAAGGGGGAGGGGGGAACTTTGTGAGGATGCTGTTTATTGATTACAGTTCAGCGTTCAACACCATAGTCCCCCTTCGCCTGGTGGGAAAGTTGAGGCTGCTGGGGATTGACACCCAGATGTGCAACTGGGTGCTCAGCTTCCTCTCAGACCGCCCCCAAGTGGTGAGACTGGGTGGAGGCATAACATCAGGGTCACGGATCCTCAACATAGGATCTCCACAGGGGTGTGTCCTGAGCCCGCTACTCTATAACATCTACACACATGACTGTTCTGCCACCAACAGCTTGAACTCCATCATCAAGTTTGCTGACGACACCGTGGTGCTGGGTCTGATCTCTGGAAACAACGATCAGGCCTACCTGGACCAAGTGGCAGACCTAGCACTATGGTGTCAGTCCAACAACCTGGCGCTGAACGTCAGCAAGACGAAAGAAATGGTGGTAAACTTCAGGAAGAGGAAAGGCGAAGGATACACCCCACTCACCATCGGCGGAGAGCCTGTGGAGCGGGTCTCCAGTTTTAAGTACCTGGGTGTGCATCTGACTGAGGACCTTTCCTGGACACTACACTCAGAACATCTGTCGGGGAAGGCCAGGCAACGGCTGTACTTTCTCCGTCGGCTGAGGAGGTTCAAAGTCTCCCCTGCCATCTTGAAGACCTTTTACTCTTCAGCTGTGGAAAGTGTCCTCACTGGCTGCATCACTGCATGGTATGGGAACTGTACATCACGGGACAGGGCAGCTCTCCAGAAAGTGGTGCGCTCAGCGGAGAGGACCATAGGGGCCCCCCTGCCAAGCCTGGACAGTATCTACATGAGGCGGGTGGGGTCTAGGGCTAGAAAGATCACCCAAGATGCCTCTCACCCCAACTCCAGCCTCTTCACTCTGCTTAACTCAGGCAGAAGATACCGCAGCCTAAATACAAAGACTGAGAGACTGAGAAGGAGTTTTTTTCCATCAGCAGTCAGAATGCTAAACTCTTCTCCCACTCTCTCTTTGTAGCCTATGACTTGACTTGACTTGACTTGAAATTAGTTATTGTTACAGTGTTCCGTGTCAATGCTCTTTAGAATGCAGCCTTGTGGATCTTCTTTCATATGAAAATAGTACCCCAACCGAACAGGTGAACAACTTTCAAAACAGAGCCACATGTTTCTTTTATGTTTTAAACTTATTATTGAATAAAATCATGGTGGGCTGCTATGGCATTTGTTGGTCCCAGTCCGGCCCTGTTCATAGCCTAGGGTTAGGGTTAGATGTTAGGGTTAAATGTAATCATGATTTGCTGAAATAAAGTGTCTGCTTTTTCAAAATTGTAGACTAAATGTATGAATTGAAAACGTAGGCAATGTGTTGTTGCACACTCAGTTATAGGCTGAAGTTCCTATAATATAAGTCTCCTAGGCGTGTTTGTGATCAGGCAGTTATAGGCTGAAGTTCCTATAATAGAAGTCTGCTAAGCGTGTTTGTAATCAGGCAGTTATAGGCTGAAGTTCCTATAAGTTTGCTAGACGTGTTTGTGATCCGGCAGTTATAGGCTGCACATGATTTCTGACACAAATACTAATAGTCAAGTTCTGTTGTTAGATGCGGTCTAGTGACCATATGGCAAACATATAGAAACTTCAACCCAAAGCTGAATGTGCAACAAGACACTTTTTGAATGCATGTTCATAAATCCCGCGCTTTACGCACGTCTGTAAGTAGGCTATACACCTGGACCACATTTTTTATTTCTCCTTTATCTTACTAGGGTAGTCACATTGAGGCAGTTGCCTCTTTTCCAAGTGGGCCCTAGTGGGACACCTGTACCACATGTAGGCTACGCATTGAATACCCATTCATCCATTCACACGCTCCACCCCAAGCCTGTGTGTGTGTGTTCCTGCCCCTACCGTATTGATAAATGTGTGTGTTGGTAAACAAGCCCCATGCAGTCTCTGTAATCCCAGTGTATGTGTGTGCCAGATTCACTCACCACACACACACACACAGGAAGTATGAGGGACAGGCGCAAGATAAAGCTTATTGGTTCACACACACACACACACACACACACACACACACACACACACACACAGAAGACACACACGCAAGATAAAGCTTATTGGTTCACACACACACACACACACACACACACACACACACACACAGGAAGCAGGTGCAGGATGAAGCTTATTCGTTTTAATGTTTTGAAAAGTAACAGATAAACATCTTGTACTCTGCAACACAGACACCAAGTGCTTCTCAAGTCACACACACACACACACGGAGTGCTTATCAAATTACACAAACGCACATCAAAAAGACAGAGTGCTTCTGAAATCACACACACACACACACACACACACACACACACCACAAAGATACCAAGTGCTTTTCAAATCACATACACTGCCAACCATAAGGAGTGCTTCTGAAAACACACACACACACACATACACACACACAAACACACACACAGATGGAATGATTAGACATAAGTCACACACACACACACACAAACACACAGGCAGGCACGTACACACACACGCAGATGGAGCGATAAGACAAATCATACACACACACACACACACACACACATAGATGGAGTGATAAAGACATAAATTGGTTTCTATGGCGCTGGTGTGTCTCAGTCAGAAGACAATCACATGATTTACAACACACTGACTGACAGTGTGTGTGTGTGTGTGTGTGTAGGGTTTGTTTTAACCTACACATGACTCGGTGTGTGTGCTATATTGAGATATAGAATTGATTATGTGTATCAATCACTAGACAGAACACATCAGTAAACACTAGTGTGTGTGTGTGTGTGTGTGTGTGTGTGTGTGTGTGTGTGTGTGTGTCTGTCTGTGTGTGTCATTAAACCTCAGTAACTACATCTGTCATAATGTGTGTGTGTGTGTGTGTGTC
>JAODXP020000195.1:25000-32500 GCA_027497455.2 Sardinella longiceps | reverse complement strand
ATAACCACACAGTAACATTAAACTCCATTACCCATAATTCCAGTTACCTTAAACTCCATTACCCATGATCCCACAGCAACATTAAACTCTCATAATCCCACAGTTACCTTAAACTCCATTACCCATAATCCCACAGTAGCATTAACTCATTGACTGCCAGCCGTTTTCAGAATAGAGAGTTCCATACTGCCAGAGGTTTTGGAGAATTTTGACTGTTTTTTAAAGAGCCACAGAATATTATGTGTTACGACTAGTGCTGTCAAACGATTAAAAAAATTAATCTGATTAATCACAAAATTTTGCAATGATTAATCATGATTAATCACTTTTAATCGCAACTCATTTCCTCCAGTAAGAATTTGGATGCTAGGGTATGTTGGATCCTTATTTTGCCCTGTAAAGGCCCTGATACTAAATAGTTGGCTTCGTTCATCTCAAATGAGGCAATTAACACCTGCCCCCTACCCCCAAGGGTTCCCCAAACATGTTGTTGGACAGTCAGGAGCTAGGCCATGATCTTTGTATAGTTTGACTTGATAACCGAGCCATTTTCTATCTGAAATTGAATATAATACATGCTAAGAAAGTGGAACCATATCCATCAGGATTAATCTGAGTTAATTTTTTTAATCCGAGTTAAAGTTTTTGGATTAATCACGTGATTAATCAGTTAATTTTGCCAGCACTAGTTACGACTACATAAAAAAGGAGCAGACTCCCTTCTTTCACCAGAAAAAAGAATTTCGTTTCTACCCCTTTCCATTGCTTAGAAATCAGCAGGCGAACATACCGGTAAGCTACTTTCTCCAAAATCTCCCGTTTTTGACCATAAAAGGGAGAAAATTAGCGTTTTGTTTGACAACGTTAGTGTCTTGGATGCGCGTATTTTTCGGTCCTACTAGCACGTCAAACATCGGGAAAATGTCTTCCTTTGATAAGACCACAAAAACAACAGTAACAGGGGGCTTTTGGTAATAAAATAGACATTGCTGTAACAAGGTAAATATATGCTATTACAGGCTGTGACAGCGATAACTTAGTGATCAACATCCGGCTCGCAAATTCTTACCTGACCCGGAACTGTGAGCTAGCTGGGCACTGAAACAAGTCACAACTGCTATTTCCGTTTGCCCAAGGTTGATCTCCTTCATCTCCCACGATCGAAACACTACTCGAACTACTATGGCAGTGACACATACTCTGATCGAGTGTGTACTGCCTAAATTTCTCCGATTTACGTCTGCACTTTGCTATCAGCATATTTAGCCATGTCATTAGCTTTCTCTACTTCTCCCTTGGCCATACCTATGAATCTATGCTCATCTCACATCCAAAGTGACACACTGCCACCCTCAGGATCAATTTGGAACAACAATTTTCGACGGAGAATTCTGATATTTACAGACAAGGTTCCCTAGGTCTTTCTGCAGCCCGCCCCATTAAAAAACGCAGTTGACGTCTAAAGACGTCATTGGCAGTGAACGGTAGTTTTTCAGTTGACGTCTGAAGACGTCATTGGCAGTCAATGAGTTAAACTCCATTACCCATAATCCCACAGTAACATTAAACTCCATTACCCATAATCCCAGTTACATTAAACTCCATTACCCATAACCCCACAGTAACATTAAACTCCATTACCCATAACCACACAGTAAACTCCATTACCCATAATCCCACAGACCTTACATGAAACATGGCTACAACATGATGGACCATAAGTTAATACTTAAATTGATAGCCTGTTTTTTTGTTTTGTGGTGTAGGCTACACAATGATGCTAACGTTAAGATACGCGTAGATGTAGCGGTCAGTATTTGATTTATGGCAGTCATATCTCTCGTCTGTGTGATATCAGCACATACTGTAGTTAATACTTGGCCTGTGTCGTTTATAGCACAACTGAACACTCCACAGCTTGTTATTCAACTTGTAGTTACTGTAATTCTCTATTAGCTTCTAGTTACTGTAATACTCCATTAGCTTCTAGTTACTGTAATACTCCATTAGCTTCTAGTTATTGTAATAATCTATTAGCTTCTAGTTACTGTAATACTCCATTAGCTTCTAGTTACTGTAATACTCCATTAGCGTCTAGTTATTGTAATAATCTATTAGCTTCTAGTTACTGTAATACTCCATTAGCTTCTAGGTCTATTAGCTTCTAGTTACTGTAATAATCTATTAGCTTCTAGTTACTGTAATAATCTATTAGCTTCTAGTTACTGTAATACTCCATTAGCTTCTAGGTCTATTAGCTTCTAGTTACTGTAATAATCTATTAGCTTCTAGTTACTGTAATACTCCATTGGCTTCTAGTTACTATAATACTCCATTAGCTTCTAGTTACTGTAATACTCCATTAGCTTCTAGTTACTGTGATACTCCATTAGCTTCTAGGTCTATTAGCTACTAGTTACTGTAATACTCCATTAGCTTCTAGGTCTACAAGCTACTAGTTACTGTAATAATCTATTACCTTCTAGCTACTGTAATACTCCATTAGCTTCTAGCTACTGTAATACTCCATTAGCTTCTAGGTCTATTAGCTACTAGTTACTGTAATACTCCATTAGCTTCTAGGTCTATTAGCTTCTAGTTACTGTAATAATCTATTAGCTTCTAGCTACTGTAATACTCCATTAGCTTCTAGGTCTATTAGCTTCTAGTTACTGTAATACTCCATTAGCTTCTAGTTACTGTAATACTCCATTAGCTTCTAGGTCTATTAGCTTCTAGTTACTGTAATAATCTATTAGCTTCTAGCTACTGTAATACTCCATTAGCTTCTAGGTCTATTAGCTTCTAGTTACTGTAATAATCCATTAGCTTCTAGTTACTGTAATAATCCATTAGCTTCTAGTTACTGTAATACTCCATTCGCTTCTAGTTACTGTAATAATCCATTAGCTACTAGTTACTGTAATAATCTATTAGCTACTAGTTACTGTAATACTCCATTAGCTTCTAGTTACTGTAATACTCCATTAGCTTCTAGGTCTATTAGCTTCTAGTTACTGTAATACTCCATTAGCTTCTACGTCTATTAGCTTCTAGTTACTGTAATACTCCATTAGCTTCTAGGTCTATTAGTTTCTAGTTACTGTAATACTCCATTAGCTTCTAGTTACTGTAATACTCCATTAGCTTCTAGGTCTATTAGCTTCTAGTTACTGTAATACTCCATTAGCTTCTAGTTACTGTAATACTCTATTCGCTACTAGTTACTGTAATACTCCATTAGCTTCTAGGTCTATTAGCTACTAGTTACTGTAATAATCTATTAGCTTCTAGCTACTGTAATTCTCCATAAGCTTCTAGGTCTATTAGCTTCTAGTTACTGTAATAATCTATTAGCTTCTAGCTACTGTAATACTCCATTAGCTTCTAGGTCTATTAGCTTCTAGTTACTGTAATACTCCATTAGCTTCTAGTTACTGTAATAATCTATTAGCTTCTAGCTACTGTAATACTCCATTTGCTTCTAGGTCTATTAGCATCTAGTTACTGTAATACTCCATTAGCTTCTAGGTTTATTAGCTTCTAGTTACTGTAATACTCCATTAGCTTCTAGTTACTGTAATACTCCATTAGCTTCTAGTTACTGTAATACTCCATTAGCTTCTAGGTCTATTAGCTTCTAGTTGCTGTAATAATCTATTAGCTTCTAGTTACTGTAATAATCTATTAGCTTCTAGTTACTATAATACTCCATTAGCTTCTAGTTACTGTAATAATCTATTAGCTTCTAGTTACTGTAATACTCCATTAGCTTCTAGTTACTGTAATACTCCATTAGCTTCTAGGTCTATTAGCTTCTAGTTACTGTAATACTCCATTAGCTTCTAGTTACTGTAATACTCCATTAGCTTCTAATTACTGTAATACACTATTAGCTTCTAGCTATTGTACTCCATTAGCTTGTAGTTACTGTAATACTCCATATTAGCTTCTAGTTACTGTAATAGTCCATTAGCTTCTAGCTTAGCCATCAGCTGCTCCACAAGACGTTAGCTCCACCTGGAGGAATTGTATGTCCAGTCACACAGTCTCTAAGTTAAAAATGCTTCGTACACTTAGCTCCCAAAAATGGAAAAAAACCCTGGATATTCAAATTACTGTTTTGTTTTGTTTTTCTCATCCAAGATGTAACGCACATCTGTCTTGCCTGTGTTAGCCAACTGTCTTAGCTTACCCTCAGCACAAGACGTCTTTGATACGCCAGCTAGCGCAATGCTTAATAAACAAACCTTCTCAAGGAATACATTTTTAAAACATTTATGGCTTGAATTTTTGGCCCAATTTAGTTAGAATGTGAAAGTGTAGGCTGCCATTGGTCACACTCTCAGCAGGGTCTGGGAGGAGCGGGAAAACCGTCCATTGGGTGTGTGTGTGTGTGTGTGTGTGTGTGTGTGTGTGTGTACCATGGTCTATCTGGTGATCCTAGAGGGCTGTAGGCCGTCACACTGATGCCCTTGCGTGTGTGTGAGTGTGTGTGTGTGTGTGTGTGTGTGTGTACCATGGTCTATCTGGTGATCCTAGAGGGCTGTAGGCCGTCACACTGATGCCCTTGCGTGTGTGTGTGTGTGTGTGTGTGTGTGTGTGTGTGTGTGTACCATGGTCTATATGGTGATCCTAGAGGGCTGTAGGCCGACACACTGATGCCCTTGCGTGTGTGTGTGTGTGTGTGTGTGTGTGTGTGTGTGTGTGTGTGTGTACCATGGTCTATCTGGTGATCCTAGAGGGCTGTAGGCCGTCACACTAATGCCCTTGCATGTGTGTGTGTGTGTGTATGTGTGTACGTGTGCGTGTGTGTGTGTGTGTGTGTACCATGGTCTATCTGGTGATCCTAGAGGGCTGTAGGCCGTCACACTGATGCCCTTGCGTGTGTGTGTGTGTGTGTGTGTGTATGTGTGTGTGTGTGTGTGTACCATGGTCTATCTGGTGATCCTAGAGGGCTGTAGGCCGTCACACTGATGCCCTTGGAGTGACAGTAGCTGATCAGCTTCTCCTGCGTCAGGTAGGGGTGACACTCAATCTGGAGGGGGGACAGACAGGTAAGTGTGTGTGTGTGTGTGTGTGTGTGTGTGTGTGTGTTGTTGGCAGGTTTATACTTGAGTCCGGGCTTGTTCAGGAGGGTACCTGTGTGTGTGTGCGTGTGTGTGTGTGCGTGCGTGCGTGTGTGTGTTACCTGGTTGTTGGCAGGTTTATACTTGAGTCCAGGCTTGTTCAGGATGGTACCTGTGTGTGTGTGTGTGTGTGTGCGTGTGTGTGTGTGTGTTACCTGGTTGTTGGCAGGTTTATACTTGAGTCCGGGCTTGTTCAGGATGGCCTCAATCTGCTGGTGGTTGAAGTTGGAGACGCCAATGGCCTTAACTAGTCCACAATCAACCAGCTCTTCCATAGCCTAAAGAACAACATAGAGTCAGAGTGTGTGTGTGTGTGTGTGTGGCCTTAACTAGCCCACAATCAACCAGCTCTTCCATTGCCTACAGACAACACAGAGACAGAGTGTGTGTGTGTGTGTGTGTAAATGTATGACTGACCTCCCAGGTGTCCAGAAAGTTGGTGTCGTCATTCACAGTTAAGCCGTCACTCCCCAGAGGAATCAGTTCAGAACCAGACTGTCAACAAACACACACACACACACACACACACACACACACACACACACACACACACACACACACACACACACACACACACACACACACCAAGGAGTGTTCAGTTGTCAGTTGTCCATGTCACTTGGAAGAACACTAAAATGGTCCACAAGATATAGGTGTGTGTGTGTGTGTGTGTGTGTGTGTGTGTACCTTAAAGGTGCCTTGTGGAATTCCTGTCAAAAAATCATATACCATACTCCACACTCAAGGGGGTGGTGTTCAGCATAAACCAGAGCCATAGCCTGTAGAGTTTGAGGCTCTTCACAAAGTATTTTTTCTACCCTATCCAAAAATTAAAAGCTTCCACCATAATTTACAAAGATGGGTAACATGCAACTATATCAAGAAGCTTGATTTCTGCAAGAGCCCATGAAAATAATCGCCTTTAGCGAAAAGCGCGGCTGTAACACAGACTAACGTTAACTAAGTTCAACATATTGACCGGGGACAATGCATCGGCAACACCGAAACGAAGGCTTTCTCCTTTGGAAGAGCCTAACGTTAGTGCGTGATAAGAGTTATCGTTTGACTCGGGACATGCAGGTCAGCAGTAAGCACCCTGCCCACTTCATACACACCATTCCAAGAACGATGAGCGATGCACATGTGTTTTCCTTTACTAACGAATTTGTGACCGAGATATTCCTTATCTACACCTCGATTAAATCAATTGAATGTCCACTATTATTTAGGTCTGCAAATTAATGTTACCAGAGTTGGTCGATATTTTAGATCATATTGATATTTGAGCCAACTAACGTTAACGTTAGCTAGTTGACCGCCACTGACAATACATTTGGTTCGGGCTACTAACAGCTTGATTGCTTTTGACAGGGTCTACGTTATGTTTACAGATCAATTTCGTTAACACAAGCCCCTATGTTAGCAAACATCAGCTTGGCCAGTGTTGGGGAGTAACGGAATACATGTATTCGGAATACTGTATTCAGAATACAAATTATGAGTAACTGTATTCAGTTACAGTTACAGCTAAAATGGGTGGTATTTAAAATACAGTTACTTTGTAAAAATCAAGGGATTACTCAGTGCTATTTTACCGTTTCTAATGTTTAGCTATCCCCTCTCTAATTTGGGTAATTCCACACATTGTTGGAAACTAAGCCAAACAAAACGCAATAAGAACTATTAAACATCCTCCTAACGATGACATCAGTAACACAACTGTGTCTAGCAAATGAAATTTACCCCACTCAGTGGCAAGACAGATAGGCTATGCCTGTTACACATAATCATACTATACTGTAAACTGGCACTATCAGAAATAAAATTAGCTAAATAACATTTACGCATTTTGTCCATAGACTGAAAACGCGTGTTTATAGAAATCTCCACTTTGCCTGGAGTTTTTGAAAGTTGCCCATTTCAGTGGCTGAACCTCCAAATGCATGTTTCCTGATCTCAAAATCTGAGGCTTGTGGCCCAGACCACACTGCTCATGTTGTCCATAAGGATAAATCATCCTTGCTTACATTAATAAACCCTAATATCTTATCTACTGTAAAGGTATGTATTGAAGACTGGGGCTGAACAGCCTATTTGTTGATAAAAACAAACAAGAATTTGCAGGATGTGATTGCTACATTCATGTAGTTATAAAAAGGCATAACATTAAAAGTAATCCAAAGTATTCAGAATACGTTACTCATATTGAGTAACGTAACGGAATACGTTACAAAATACATTTTGGGGCATGCATTCTGTAATCTGTAACGGAATGCATTTTAAAAGTAACCCTCCCAACACTGAGCTTGGCATACCGCTACATTTAACCACAGGACTTATAGTTGTAACGTTATGGGCTCTGCTATCTAAC
>JAODXP020000195.1:17500-20000 GCA_027497455.2 Sardinella longiceps | reverse complement strand
CCACACAAGCTGCACACTGCCTACTTTAATCCGTATTGTTATTGAGTGTGTGTGTGTGTGTGTGTGTGTGTGTGTGTGTGTAATGACTGTTATGTAGAGTTATTATTAGTGGGTAGCATATCTGCTCTGCCACACAAGCTGCACACTGCCTACTTTAATCCGTATTGTTATTGAGTGTGTGTGTGTGTGTGTGTGTGTGTGTGTGTGTAGAGTTATTATTAGTGGGTAATATATCTGCACAGCCACACAAGCTGCACACTGGATACTTTAATCCGTATTGTTATTGAGTGTGTGTGTGTGTGTGTGTGTGTAGAGTTATTATTAGTGGGTAATATATCTGCACAGCCACACAAGCTGCACACTGACTAATTTAATCCATATTGTTATTGTGTGTGTGTGTGTGTGTGTGTGTGTGTGTGTGTGTGTGTGTAATGACTGTTCTGTAGAGTTATTATTAGTGGGTAATATATCTGCACTGCCACACAAGCTGCACACTGACTACTTTAATCCATATTGTTATTGAGTGTGTGTGTGTGTGTGTGTGTGTGTGTGTGTGTAGAGTTATTATTAGTGGGTAATATATCTGCACTGCCACACAAGCTGCACACTGCCTACTTTAATCCGTATTGTTATTGAGTGTGTGTGTGTGTGTGTGTGTGTGTGTGTGTGTGTGTGTAGAGTTATTAGTGGGTAATATATCTGCACTACCACACAAGCTGCACACTGCCTACTTTAATCCGTATTGTCAAAGATCATGGAATACTGAGCAAGATAAGGCATCATAATACATTTCAATGGGAGCAAACTGGAATACTTCCTGTCTGCATAAATACATTACATCACAATAAGAAAAGATTCTTTAAAGTTCTATCAGCCAATGAGAGCTCAACTTTGTCTGCATAAAGGGGGATTTTCCCCCCCTCCCCCTTGCAAAAATAGAACCAGGAACTGAACAAGCATTGAGACCTCTCGCTCCGCTTGAATCCTCTCTGGTATTGTTTTCATTTGCACTCTGTCCCATGAACAGATAGAATATTTGCAAGAATGTGAGGGGTGTGTTATTCACTGGTGAGAAGCATATAGTTAGTGTGTGTGCAAGAATGTGAGGGGTGTGTTATTCACTGGTGAGGGGCGTATCGTGTCTGTGCACGCCGTGTATAGGAAGTGGGCTTCTTTAAACAACACGAGACTCTGCAGTCATAGAAATTACACTGACATTAGGGCCCACATTAGTCACTGACCAGGAAGAGTAGGCCTATGGGGCCGTTTGACCTCAAGTCATTATGGGATGTTTGAGTGTGTCATGGTAACGGGCCTTCTAAAAACTTTTCTGATTGACTTAGAACCTAGAACTCAAGACCTACCTAACCTCTGACTTAGAACCTAGAACTCAGAACCTAACCTCTGACTTAGAACCTAGTGAGAGGGCTAAACAGGTCTCAAAATCTTCGATGATTCTAACCGTCCACATTCTTCCGAAAAGCATGTTTTTTTGTGTGTGTGTGTGTGTGCACCCTAATGTGGTTAGGTTGGTCACCAGAGAAATTAGTTCTAATCAGAGGCATAAATGTGGCCGCGCTGATAACCGGAGCTCGCGCTCTCTATCTGCTATGATCCATTCCAAACGTCACTTCAATTTCACAAAACGCTGCGGAACCATCGTGCATAACGTTAGACATTTTAAAATCGTGGCCAGCACTAAAATAGTCCGTGCTTGATTGATGTCTCCCATTACTTTAGACTGGCAGCATGCGAGCTAAGTTAAGTTTAGCGGCGGCACAGACGTCGGTTGCTGCATAAATGCATGTAACGTTAATGTCCGTCTTTCATGGTCCCAAAACGGTAATACTGTGAAGTTATATAACTTTTATCGTGTCAAATAACACTCACTAAGTTACACCTGACGTAACTTGCCGCCTTGTTACCGGCAGCGTGGCTAACAAGAGATTTGTGTTTCTCACCTTCCAAGTACCCAACCCGACTAAGGGCATTTCGGCTCCAGTGTTCAGCTTCACCGAAGTTGCCATTATGAGACGAATTGACCGATGCAAATCGAAACGACACGCTGGACTTCCCAAACCAAACTCACTCTGCTGGACGGCTGGGGTCTGACTCTGCCTGCTCCTCCCGATGACCGACCGAACTAGACTCGCCTCAGATGCATCTGCGGTCGATTGCTTGTGTCTGTCTGTGACATTTGGGTCAAATTAGGTTACCAGCGCCGAGCGACCTTTCCGCACCAGAGTCGCCTCCAGAGCAGCATCCTTCTTCATTAGTAACACATTCAGTGCATCTCTAACCGCCCCTAAACCGACCTTGAATCACTGCTTTGGGTCTGGTAACGTTACAGCCAAGTCTCTGGTACAACACAACACTGCGGTTTTTGCTAGTTCCGCTTCAGTGGGCTACTGTTCTACAGTCAAAATCCCGCACTTTATTAAAGTACTATTTTGCAATACATGACTTTTTGCAGTGCTGTTTTGTTTTATTATCATTTCCA
>JAODXP020000193.1:213641-223886 GCA_027497455.2 Sardinella longiceps | reverse complement strand
GGGAAATCCTGTCAATTTTCAACAAGAGCTCTATTGCTCAAGCTACTTGAGATTAGCCAATACTGAAGACGCAAGACATTTTGGACTAACCATATAGGTTTCCTTGAACAGAGAATAAGCCCTGACCGTTAACCCAATGGGGCAAGTTTTCAAAACTGTGTTTACAGCATTTAAGCATGCTCCAAATATCACCCCAAAAGTTATGCAACATCATCAGACACATTACAACACAGAACTGTATTGTGTATGGCAACAAATGGCTGGGAAAGTGGTTAAAACTGTGAGCTTATGCAAGCAGCCCAATATTGTTTGTTTACAAAACGGTTTTGTAAACACTGCATAAAAACACAATTTTAAGCACTTTGTTAGACATTTGTAGTCATAAACACTACAGAGGTGTGTTGTAATGTGTCTGATGATGTTACATAGCTTTTGGGGTGACATTTGGTGCATGATTTGATGCTGAAAACTGTTTTGAAAACTTGCCCCATTGGGTGAACTGTCAGGGCTTACTCTCTGTTCAAGGAAACCTATATGGTTGGACTAAAATGTCTTGCGTCTTCAGTATTTGCTAATCTCTAGTAGCTTGAGCAATAGAGCTCTTGTTGAAATTTGACAGGATTTCCCCTTTAACATTAATTAGACAGAGAGATGGTCCACCACTACGGGGCGGTATAGGCTAACTGACAGAGCTGTATATACAGTATGGCTATGGCTCTGCTAACTGGGCATGCCCCCACCAGCCTAGTGTTGACTTTATCATTAGACTGCAGACCATGCCACCTGGGGATTTTTTTTTATTTTTTATTTGAAACATACTTGTGCCATTGAGTGACACTTTTCCTTTATCCGGTCTCTTCGCCTCCCTTGAGAACCGAGGCCAGTGCTGGACGAGTGGGATTCAGGGGGGTTTTGGGCATCAGGAGAATTGCTGCTGAAAATTATACAAAATAAATGTATTAATTTCAATAAATTAATGTCTCATTCGAGGTGCAATTTCACCTGGTAACACAGCCCCAATGCTAATGTATTATTTAGTCAACAGAGCAATAAAGGGTCCATTCCTACCTTGAACTTGCAACTTCCTTGCCACTTTTCGATAAACCTGTTGCAAAATCAGGCATTTTTGATAGAAACATCTAGAAAAAGACCAGGGAAACAGTGAAGGGACTGACTACTACAACTAATAATAATAGTAATATAATACTAGCCTATACTTTTTAAAACAGGCTAAATCATTTCCAGCCCATGTGGAGCATCAATTCCTTTCTATAAACTAGGCACATGGCTGCACAGGGCAGTATGACTACAGTGGGGGGTTAGTCCTCTTGTAATCATATGCTGCATACCTAGGACTCATTATGGTTTAAGGTGTCGAAAAGTTAATTTTTGGCTCAGCATTCAGGCCCCAAAGTAAATTTATGGTGGATAGTCTATTTAACTGTCTCTTGCTCATCTAATAGGCCTATATACATATACAAGCTATACAGACCAACAAAAGACAATTTCACCAAGACAGTACAGAATAACTATAAAGAATTACAGGCATTATTTCAATCATGAATTATAAAAATGAAACAGACTTCTTTCATCCGGTCTCTTCGCCTCCCTTGAGAAGCTGCAGTGCTGAGACAGTGGGATGTAAAGGATTTGTTTTGGGCAACAGGACAGCCAACAGAATTGCTACTGAAATTTAATTAAAAATTAAATTAAATTAAATTAAATTAAATAAAAAAAAACTGAACTTTACACAAAATAAATGTAACCTATCAATCCCATGAAATCAGTGTTTCATTTGGGGTGCAATTTAGTGGCACAGTCCCAATGCATGTCTAAAGTGCCAATTATCAAATCCTACACCACATCTGTTAATTTGTTAAAATATGAGGAAAACATTATGATAATAAGATGATTTTTAAGGGCCAGGCACTGATAGGGTGCCCCAGAAAACATTTCAATATTATAATCAATGATTAGACTTAAAGTGATGTTGAGTTATTTACTGTCAATATACAAGACCCTTGAATATGTATGTATTGTAATATGACTGGCATTGAAAGGCTTCCAGTGAGTGGAGAGTAGGTGACACACTGCACCAGGCCAAGGGTATGAGAATGCAGCAACATTCTAGAGGCATTCTGTCAACAGAACAATTTACACTTGAAATAGCTACAAAGGGGGCATTACCTAGAGCTTTGTGTATGGTCCTCTGGAAAATAATCTTCTACTACATGTATATCTAAAGACTCATCTCTTGGATATGAAGAGGTTTGTCTTGTGCTGAAACAGACAGACAGGTCCCGGATTACGGATCTACAGTAGATCCAGCATTTTTTTTTTTTTTTTTTTTTTTGTCATCATGGACTCACAGCATATCATGTAGAATTAAGTACAAACAAGTCTGACATTCAAGGACTGTGTCATGTGTCATGCTCTGTGTGCCCTGCATTTCCCCAGGCATAAAATATACTGCTACTATTACTACTCCTACTACTACGGCCCAGAATTTCCAATAAACACAATTGTTTTAATGTAATGAAAAGTGGTTCCATTCAAGACAACTTGAAATAAAAAATACTTAATAGCAATAGGCTAATGTATGCAATTCAATGCAATTAATGCATGCATTAGTAAAGGGAAAAAAGCATGGTACCTGCCATCCATAATTTGTCTCTGGGAACGTTGACAAAGAGTATGTTTGTTTAATTTTTTATCTTTCATCTAGGGCTGCAGTTTCTTCATTGACTTCTCAGTGAGCGATTCAATACAGGAGTGAACAACAAGCATTCACAAACATTCTCTACAAGTTACCGTAGTTGCTGTTCATGTGGTCGGTGACCTATGTCCAGACTTCTGATCATAAAATAACAGGCTGTGCTGTGACAATAGCCTGTAGCAAAGGGATAAAATGCCAGACAGAACAGATCCAAAGTACAAACACCTGTGAACATAACCCCCTTACCTGCAATGCCCCTTCATGTATAGTAAAGAGGCCTATGGCTATAGTGGATTATACAGTGCATCATTAAGCAACTGATCATTCTCTCCACTGATTTTAGAACAGCTAAAAAGTGTTTTTTTAAATGCGTAAAGCAAAGAGACTAGAGACAATTAAAGAGACCTAATCTATTTTATCGGTTTACACAGTAAATTAGCTCATGTTATAGTGTTGTGATGCTTGTATTGAAATTGCTTTGGAGTCGTGAAGTTTGACCTTTGTATCTGATGTAATTTTATTATCAGGGGGAATACTTGCGGGAATAAGGCTTACAGTCAAGGAAACAATGGATGCTGAAACAGTATATTCTAATATCAAATGTCAAAATATGGCCTTCAACACTTTGATCACCTATCAGGATCCAGTACAAAATCTTAATTTATGGTAGCCTAGTTTTCAAGAAATGTATCGCAAGGAGTAAAAGCCATTTTTTGATTAACCTGGTCATAACCAGTCCCTCAGTATAAATCCTCTCTTCGTACAAGGATCTGTGATTCTGGCTATTGAAAAACGATCGCTTGCTGGAGGTGTTTAAATATATATTTGACTGATAGCATATCATATTATCAAACTGCATTCTCAAAGTTTGCTGATTGGCCAGGATGGAATGCATCCTGACCGAGCAAGTCCAATGCCCAGAATTCCAGATGGAGTATTGAAGGGAGATGAGAATCAACAGAATTGCGTATGAAGGCAATGGCCAGACTAGTTTTTGTTTAAACTCCTTTGTACGATTAAAGAAATTTGGCATGAGATCACAGATCTTAAAGACTTTTTACAGTGGAACTGTCGAGAGCATCCTGACAGGTGACATCACTGCCTGGTATGGTAGTTGCACTAGCACCAAAGGGCGGCGCTGCAAAGAGTTGTGCGCACAGCGCAAAGTATCTGCAGATGTGCTCTACCTACCATCAAGGACCTATACATCAGACGCTGCATTAAAAAGGCAAATAGAATCACTAAGGACCCCAGTCATCCCCATCATGGACTGTTTCAGCTATTACCATCTGGCAAGAGATTCCGCAGTCTCAGGGCCAGGACCACCAGACTTCAAAACAGCTTTTTCCATCAAGCAGTAAGACTCATGAACACAGAGTCAGAATCCACAGCCTAAATTGTGCCTGTCAGTCTTGCACTTTTTCTTTTTTTATGCACTTTTGGACATTGAACACTCACACTGACACTGACACATACACACATAGCACATTTATCTCAGACATTTCTTAATCACTATTATTTATTTTCTGAGGAGCAAAAACACAAGAATTTTACTCTCCTATAGTCTACCACTAGGCTATAATGAGATGTAATAAAGTTTTTCTTGAATCTTGAATCTTTGGCAAATTGGCATGGTGTAGAGCCAGAATTAGCATGTGCAGATCACAATGGCACTTCCCAGGCTACACCAAGGCAATCATATTGGAATATTTAAATAAAACACAATGTTTAGACAATATACAATTCTTTATTCTTAAAAATAACATATTTCTCAGTTGAAATGATCCATATTTCCAGAACATCTGGACAGCTGTCAGCAAACTGCGTAGGAAACCTTTTTGGCATGCTGTCAACTAATTCTTCACACACCATCTTTGTGAGTTATTTGAAGGCAACAAGTTGCAGACGATCTGACAGAAGGTAGGTGCACGTATGAATCATAATGGATGGATTCCCATCTCTCTGCTACACATATGCCACCTATGAAGAAAACAACAATAAGGTATATTATGAGCACCTATTGTTGAATGAAGGGCACTATCTTAATCCCAACTCTAACCCTAACCCTAAAGCCTAGACTTAGGGCAGGGGTGTCAAACTCATTTATGTCAAGGTTCACATGAGCAATGGGATTTTCCTCAAAGGGCTGACCTGCCAAATTTACATGCAAGACCACAAACATGGGTGAAAAAGAAATGCACATGTTTCTGTCCATCACTAACATCCTAATGCGCCACCACATAATTTTATATCCTTCTCCTGTTGGTAAGCAGATATAAGATGCACCTCATAGGGAGTTGCCAGGACTGTGTTGCAGAAAGTACATTGCTAGAACTGTTTATAAATAGGCAACATACACCTACAATTTTTATCAATCTTTTTAGGCGGGCCGCATTAATTGATGTAACGGGCCGCATCCGGCCCGCGGGCCTAATGTTTGACACCCCTGACTAAGGGGGATTGTGCCTTGAAGGCAGTGCAGCCTGGAAGGCATCATTGAGGGCAAAAAAGACCAAAGACCAAGCAGCTCAGACAGAATGGGAAGTTAATGTAGAAAAGTTCATTTCTGATGACAGTAAGGATCAAGCAATATTTGTGCATATTGTCACATCGATATCATTAGACACCAATGCATATATACCATATCATGATAAAGCTTGAGTAGGCCAATAGTCCAGGCAAAGTAGCATTTTGCGCAGGACTAATTGTAGACCTAAAAGAATTTTTTCAGCTTGGATCATTTCTATGAGATGTCCAGAACAACATACTAAAAGTCCTAAGAAATCCTAGTTGAGGAAATGTAAAAATAGTGGAGGAAAGTAAATTTCCCATTGAAATGAATGGGATTCGGGTGGATTTTGGAGGAAAATGTACACTACTAGTACATTTTGGCCTGAAACATGAAGGGGAAACTACTTTCACCATATATCCCATACATTTTCTGAAAGCTAACACCCTCAGCATATTATATAACATGGTATGGTTTGACATTGGGGTATGCCCCACCCTCCTCATTACAATATATCCCAAAATTAAGAAATTTGGAATTTTCAAAATGGGCAATTTTTGGTGACATTTAGGCCAGTGGCGTGTAGGGAAAACATATTAGACCCCATAAACCATATATTTTCTGAAAGCTTATATGCCCAGGATTTCACCCCCCAAAAAATTCTCACATCCCACCCACCTCCTTATTTTAAAGCTTATGCCTATTTTTGGGGAAAATGAAAAAATATGTGCATTTCTTGAACAAAAGTGCCTATGGAATGTATTAGAAAGTAATAAACCTTGGTAAGTAATATGTTTTTTGAAAGCAGAGGGCTTCAGGATCTCAGTAAACATAAATTTAGGTAGGTTCCACTCCCCTCCTCCCATTGATACCCATGTATAGATCAGCTGGTATTGGTGATTTTGGTGTATAGCCAATGCATTTGGACCTGAGGTATTAAAAGAAAACTAATCTAACCCTTATGCTATACCTTTTCTGAAAGCTTACATCCACAGGGTGTCATATAAAATGAATTGAGACAGGTCCCACCCTCTTCATCTCTTTACTATCCATGTATATGGGTGTATTTGGGGCTAATTGGATAAGTGTATAGTCCATTTACATTAAATTCATTTTTCAGAAAAACTTGTAATACAAAAAATGTTACTTTCATTGTATAAAGTTTTATTTCGATAAGACTAAAGAAAAAAAAATCTTTTACAATTACTCCTGTTTTTGGTCCCAAAATGGGCTATTTTGCCTGGACTACAAGTTCATTTTGTAAACTAACAAATATTGGATTAAGTTATGTTCTGCTTTTTATTTAATAGCTCCATAACAAGTAGGGTAATGTAATGCCCATCAATAAAAGTGAAAATCATTATGAATCATTAAGAATTGCATTACAATGTAGAGAACAATATATTACCCCTTAGCTTATACCAGGAACAGATGTATAAATGTATTACACTATAGGCTATTCAAGTTTGTTGAATTATGAAAAGATTAACACTTGCCTTGACATTGTCACGCAACCAACGGGACATTTTATCAAATGATCGGCGGTTTGTTACACTATGCAGAAGACCTGTGTCCTCATAATACAGAAAGTCCACTAGGAGCATATGTTTCCTTTGAGAAAACGCTTGCTGTCTGGTACAACATATTCTGTGTTAAAAGTGTGGTGTATCAACATCAGAATGCTCGGTCTATTGTCTGAAAAAAAAGGGAAAAGGAAAAACAATGGAAGGGGGGAAAAATTGTGAGGGTCAGTCACTTGAATCAAAACAGTTAATACCATATTTAATGATAAACAAATTGCACTGCTGCAATGTCTATTTTATAGAAACATTACATCAAATGCAAATATGGCAAGACCATTACCATCAGGAATCAACCTCTGAGCAGCTTCGACATCGGTCCCAATACGTGACACAACCAGACAGGCGACCAGGATAAAGTCACACTTCTGAAGTGAATGCGTCTCCTTTATATGATTCTCATTCAGCCATGACTCGAACATCTGGAGGGTACGCTGTGAGCTTTGAGATGCAATAAAATAAAAACTCCATTCTAAGAGGAGGAAACAAAAAGCAAAATATGATTACAAACAATGTATTCCTGAAAGCAAAATTATGCAATGTTGAATCCCGTCTTCACTAATGGTTTTGAAACTACAACCGCTTTATATTTGCAGTTATTTTAAGCTATTTTAGTTCAAGCTCCATCAAAGTAAAGACGACTGCAACAGAAACATGCCATAATATACTGCACTACAGCATACGCCAAATTTAAGATATCCACCATTAATCCTTGAAGCACTTTGGATCAACTATATTGTATGAAATGTACTATAAATATAAATAATTTGACACAGAGGGTTGACAGCTAACCATATCTAGTAAGGGAGCCTTAAAGTGGTTGATCTGAGCCAATGATTTGAGTTTGTCTGCTATTTCAGCCTAAATGTAAATATCCATACAGTACCATATGGACTAGATGTTTCTGTGGGTGTCGCAGGGTAAGTTAACATCTTTCCTCCGGTCCCTAAAAAGTGAAAAAAAAAAAAAAAAAATACAATGCAATAGCAATGCTATCATTGCGTTATTGTGGTTATTAATATCCTAAGATATATTTTTTTTTTGTCACATTCATAATGGCAAAAAACATGGTATTTGTATGGCATGAATAATTGTGTGAAATTTAAACAAAGTTAAATTTCACTGCAGAACATATATGGAAAAGAAAAATGAACGAAACAATCATCACTACATCATACAAATACCAGGCCATTTTAATGCATTTGAAAAAAGTCAATATGTGTGGAAATTGTTGTGTTGTAATAGTAATGGTATACAAATAATTTGTTAGGCCTATCTGATTATTTAAATATGAATTTTTGTATAACACAAACACTGGATTCAAATGAGTCAACATTGCTTTTGCATGTGTGACTGGTTTTAATTCCAAACATAACACGTTGTTCATCTGTAAAGCGTACCCTTAGGGGAGGGACTTGGGGGTTTGTTCTTTTTCCCTTTATTCCAGGGCATGGTAATTCCTGGGCGTTTCTTTAACTTTTTGTCCTTGTGTGTATTTTGTACCTCCTCTGTTGTGAAAAACAAACACATTTAAATGAATAAACTGACTGATATGATCAGATAATGTTTTATGCTTATTGCAAAACAATGCTTTTATGTGATTTCATAATTTTAGTTTTAAGCTCAAATCTGCATTTTGTTCATGATATGGATGGGGTTTATAATAATTGTAAAAATTATACAAAAATATTAAAAATGTCCCCATGCTATGGATAGCTCAATGAAGTTCAGTGAAAACTTATATCATATGGGAGATAAATTGGAGTAAGTGAGTAAATTCAAAATAAATGTTGTATTTTATTATAAACTACAATAAACACAGCGCTGTCCCTAGAAGCTCTCCTCGAATGTGATTATCTTGTAGATTGATTGTGAATAGGAGTAATATCTACAAAAAAGTAAAATAGCATTACACAGTTAAGAGATAATGAAAGAAACAGCATGCACATACAAAAAATATGCAAATTTTGCATGCAGTGTTTTAATACTGACATATTACTTAATTTCTCAGTGCACAATATGCAAATAATTTCTCACTGCAATATGCAAAAAATATAATACAATTTCTTAAAAATATTTAAGTTTAAAAACAATTTGGCTTGACAAAAACTTTGAGTCTGTCACATTGCCCTTATTATCTCTGAAGATGCTCTAGCATTTGGTTTTAACTTACTTGCTTGTGTACCTGAGTACCATTCTGTGGTGCTGGGAGTTGACGGTTCAGGTCTAGAGGACTTTTGGGTTGAATCATGCTGTTTGACACGGGGTTCATTGGTGCTGTGGCCTAGACAGGAGAGAGGTTTAGGAGTACATCATGACAGCCCTTGGTCTCAGAAAATAATGCATGATCAAAGTGCCAATAAGGCCATGCAGTGAAGTTGAGTGACTTTTTACACTTTAGTAAAAATGTCATGGCTTTTTATAGTCTAGGGCAATATTTTCACGATGAGTCAACGTCTCAGGTGAACATTCTAACCCTCTTTATAATGCTGTAGAATGCTCCGTTCACTTCAAGGGACTTTCCACCGTTCTACAGTCTGATCATTTTTGATAACATAATAATACTTTGATGAAAAGGATGAATAAAACATACGTGACAATTTCCATGCAGACAAAAAATCATCATCTGAAAATTTACCTGTAAAAGAGGTAGTTTGCTTATTCTGTGACATTTGCAACTCTTGCACCAGTGCCGGATGGCCAACAGGAATAAAACCTACAAAATGAATACATTAATTAATACATTAATTAACAAAGACAGCATGACCACTAATTTCCTCTTTCAGTTAGAATTTAAACTTCAAAACAATCAAATGTAAGAAATAATCATCTATAATACAAACTTTTATAGGGTGGTGTGTCCCTAAAGTTTGACGTTTCATCCTGTTCTCCACGTTCGTCGTTGTTTTGTTGTCGACATTAATATCTGTGAAAAAGGTTATGTTATTGTTAGAAAATTAACGTTACTCCAAGAAACCACATGTGTTGACAGTCCAACACGCTTGGGTAAGAAAAGGGGCAATTTATGGAAGCCTTCCATGTAAAGTGAAACTGCATCATTTCAATTCTATCCACACTCCTATAATAATCAAAATAAAAGAAACTATTTGGCATCTACAATACAGACCTTTGTAGGATGGTTTCCTATGCATTTGCATTTTAGCCTCTTTTGGCACTCCTGTGGTTTGGTGGCCATCATTATCTGTGAAAAATATGATACTGTAGTAAACAAATTACATGCTAGTAACTGGAGCTCGGCGAGTAAGTTTTAAGTTTTTTCATTTGTTTGAATGCGGGACTCACATTTCATGGAGTTGTGAGTTGCAGGTTGGGCTCCAGAGGATTGCCAGTCTGAATTATGTGGTTTGCTGTAGGGTACATTCATGCCTGGATCTACAGTAGATAGGAGAGAGCAGAAAGGTTCAGAGATGGCTGACTGC
>JAODXP020000193.1:192702-213541 GCA_027497455.2 Sardinella longiceps | reverse complement strand
ACACTTGAAATAGCTACAAAGGGGCATTACCTAGAGCTTTGTGTATGGTCCTCTGGAAAATAATCTTCTACTACATGTATATCTAAAGACTCATCTCTTGGATATGAAGAGGTTTGTCTTGTGCTGAAACAGACAGACAGGTCCCGGATTACGGATCTACAGTAGATCCAGCATTTTTTTTTTTTTTTGTCATCATGGACTCACAGCATATCATGTAGAATTAAGTACAAACAAGTCTGACATTCAAGGACTGTGTCATGTGTCATGCTCTGTGTGCCCTGCATTTCCCCAGGCATAAAATATACTGCTACTATTACTACTCCTACTACTACGGCCCAGAATTTCCAATAAACACAATTGTTTTAATGTAATGAAAAGTGGTTCCATTCAAGACAACTTGAAATAAAAAATACTTAATAGCAATAGGCTAATGTATGCAATTCAATGCAATTAATGCATGCATTAGTAAAGGGAAAAAAGCATGGTACCTGCCATCCATAATTTGTCTCTGGGAACGTTGACAAAGAGTATGTTTGTTTAATTTTTTATCTTTCATCTAGGGCTGCAGTTTCTTCATTGACTTCTCAGTGAGCGATTCAATACAGGAGTGAACAACAAGCATTCACAAACATTCTCTACAAGTTACCGTAGTTGCTGTTCATGTGGTCGGTGACCTATGTCCAGATATCTGATCATAAAATAACAGGCTGTGCTGTGACAATAGCCTGTAGCAAAGGGATAAAATGCCAGACAGAACAGATCCAAAGTACAAACACCTGTGAACATAACCCCCTTACCTGCAATGCCCCTTCATGTATAGTAAAGAGGCCTATGGCTATAGTGGATTATACAGTGCATCATTAAGCAACTGATCATTCTCTCCACTGATTTTAGAACAGCTAAAAAGTGTTTTTTTAAATGCGTAAAGCAAAGAGACTAGAGACAATTAAAGAGACCTAATCTATTTTATCGGTTTACACAGTAAATTAGCTCATGTTATAGTGTTGTGATGCTTGTATTCAAATTGCTTTGGAGTCGTGAAGTTTGACCTTTGTATCTGATGTAATTTTATTATCAGGGGGAATACTTGCGGGAATAAGGCTTACAGTCAAGGAAACAATGGAAGCTGAAACAGTATATTCTAATATCAAATGTCAAAATATGGCCTTCAACACTTTGATCACCTATCAGGATCCAGTACAAAATCTTAATTTATGGTAGCCTAGTTTTCAAGAAATGTATCGCAAGGAGTAAAAGCCATTTTTTGATTAACCTGGTCATAACCAGTCCCTCAGTATAAATCCTCTCTTCGTACAAGGATCTGTGATTCTGGCTATTGAAAAACGATCGCTTGCTGGAGGTGTTTAAATATATATTTGACTGATAGCATATCATATTATCAAACTGCATTCTCAAAGTTTGCTGATTGGCCAGGATGGAATGCATCCTGACCGAGCAAGTCCAATGCCCAGAATTCCAGATGGAGTATTGAAGGGAGATGAGAATCAACAGAATTGCGTATGAAGGCAATGGCCAGACTAGTTTTTGTTTAAACTCCTTTGTACGATTAAAGAAATTTGGCATGAGATCACAGATCTTAAAGACTTTTTACAGTGGAACTGTCGAGAGCATCCTGACAGGTGACATCACTGCCTGGTATGGTAGTTGCACTAGCACCAAAGGGGCGGCGCTGCAAAGAGTTGTGCGCACAGCGCAAAGTATCTGCAGATGTGCTCTACCTACCATCAAGGACCTATACATCAGACGCTGCATTAAAAAGGCAAATAGAATCACTAAGGACCCCAGTCATCCCCATCATGGACTGTTTCAGCTATTACCATCTGGCAAGAGATTCCGCAGTCTCAGGGCCAGGACCACCAGACTTCAAAACAGCTTTTTCCATCAAGCAGTAAGACTCATGAACACAGAGTCAGAATCCACAGCCTAAATTGTGCCTGTCAGTCTTGCACTTTTTCTTTTTTTTATGCACTTTTGGACATTGAACACTCACACTGACACTGACACATACACACATAGCACATTTATCTCAGACATTTCTTAATCACTATTATTTATTTTCTGAGGAGCAAAAAACACAAGAATTTTACTCTCCTATAGTCTACCACTAGGCTATAATGAGATGTAATAAAGTTTTTCTTGAATCTTGAATCTTTGGCAAATTGGCATGGTGTAGAGCCAGAATTAGCATGTGCAGATCACAATGGCACTTCCCAGGCTACACCAAGGCAATCATATTGGAATATTTAAATAAAACACAATGTTTAGACAATATACAATTCTTTATTCTTAAAAATAACATATTTCTCAGTTGAAATGATCCATATTTCCAGAACATCTGGACAGCTGTCAGCAAACTGCGTAGGAAACCTTTTTGGCATGCTGTCAACTAATTCTTCACACACCATCTTTGTGAGTTATTTGAAGGCAACAAGTTGCAGACGATCTGACAGAAGGTAGGTGCACGTATGAATCATAATGGATGGATTCCCATCTCTCTGCTACACATATGCCACCTATGAAGAAAACAACAATAAGGTATATTATGAGCACCTATTGTTGAATGAAGGGCACTATCTTAATCCCAACTCTAACCCTAACCCTAAAGCCTAGACTTAGGGCAGGGGTGTCAAACTCATTTATGTCAAGGTTCACATGAGCAATGGGATTTTCCTCAAAGGGCTGACCTGCCAAATTTACATGCAAGACCACAAACATGGGTGAAAAAGAAATGCACATGTTTCTGTCCATCACTAACATCCTAATGCGCCACCACATAATTTTATATCCTTCTCCTGTTGGTAAGCAGGTCTAAGGAGCACCTCATAGGGAGTTGCCAGGACTGTGATGCAGAAAGTACATTGCTAGAACTGTTTATAAATAGGCAACATACACCTACAATTTTTATCAATCTTTTTAGGCGGGCCGCATTAATTGATGTAACGGGCCGCATCCGGCCCGCGGGCCTAATGTTTGACACCCCTGACTAAGGGGGATTGTGCCTTGAAGGCAGTGCAGCCTGGAAGGCATCATTGAGGGCAAAAAGACCAAAGACCAAGCAGCTCAGACAGAATGGGAAGTTAATGTAGAAAAGTTCATTTCTGATGACAGTAAGGATCAAGCAATATTTGTGCATATTGTCACATCGATATCATTAGACACCAATGCATATATACCATATCATGATAAAGCTTGAGTAGGCCAATAGTCCAGGCAAAGTAGCATTTTGCGCAGGACTAATTGTAGACCTAAAAGAATTTTTTCAGCTTGGATCATTTCTATGAGATGTCCAGAACAACATACTAAAAGTCCTAAGAAATCCTAGTTGAGGAAATGTAAAAATAGTGGAGGAAAGTAAATTTCCCATTGAAATGAATGGGATTCGGGTGGATTTTGGAGGAAAATGTACACTACTAGTACATTTTGGCCTGAAACATGAAGGGGAAACTACTTTCACCATATATCCCATACATTTTCTGAAAGCTAACACCCTCAGCATATTATATAACATGGTATGGTTTGACATTGGGGTATGCCCCACCCTCCTCATTACAATATATCCCAAAATTAAGAAATTTGGAATTTTCAAAATGGGCAATTTTTGGTGACATTTAGGCCAGTGGCGTGTAGGGAAAACATATTAGACCCCATAAACCATATATTTTCTGAAAGCTTATATGCCCAGGATTTCACCCCCCAAAAATTCTCACATCCCACCCACCTCCTTATTTTAAAGCTTATGCCTATTTTTGGGGAAAATGAAAAAATATGTGCATTTCTTGAACAAAAGTGCCTATGGAATGTATTAGAAAGTAATAAACCTTGGTAAGTAATATGTTTTTTGAAAGCAGAGGGCTTCAGGATCTCAGTAAACATAAATTTAGGTAGGTTCCACTCCCCTCCTCCCATTGATACCCATGTATAGATCAGCTGGTATTGGTGATTTTGGTGTATAGCCAATGCATTTGGACCTGAGGTATTAAAAGAAAACTAATCTAACCCTTATGCTATACCTTTTCTGAAAGCTTACATCCACAGGGTGTCATATAAAATGAATTGAGACAGGTCCCACCCTCTTCATCTCTTTACTATCCATGTATATGGGTGTATTTGGGGCTAATTGGATAAGTGTATAGTCCATTTACATTAAATTCATTTTTCAGAAAAACTTGTAATACAAAAAATGTTACTTTCATTGTATAAAGTTTTATTTCGATAAGACTAAAGAAAAAAAAATCTTTTACAATTACTCCTGTTTTTGGTCCCAAAATGGGCTATTTTGCCTGGACTACAAGTTCATTTTGTAAACTAACAAATATTGTATTAAATTATGTTCTGCTTTTGTTTAATAGCCCCATAACAAGTAGGGTAATGTAATGCCCATCAATAAAAGTGAAAATCATTATGAATCATTAAGAATTGCATTACAATGTAGAGAACAATATTTTACCCCTTAGCTTATACCAGGAACAGATGTATAAATGTATTACACTATAGGCTATTCAAGTTTGTTGAATTATGAAAAGATTAACACTTGCCTTGACATTGTCACGCAACCAACGGGACATTTTATCAAATGATCGGCGGTTTGTTACACTATGCAGAAGACCTGTGTCCTCATAATACAGAAAGTCCACTAGGAGCATATGTTTCCCTTTGAGAAAACGCTTGCTGTCTGGTACAACATATTCTGTGTTAAAAGTGTGGTGTATCAACATCAGAATGCAAGGTCTATTGTCTGAAAAAAAAGGGAAAAGAAAAAAAAAATGGAAAGGAGATTGTGATGGTCAGTCACTTGAATCACCACAATTAATACCATATTTAATGATAAATAAATTGCACTGCTGCAATGTCTATTTTATAGAAACATTACATCAAATGCAAATATGGCAAGACCATTACCATCAGGAATCAACCTCTGAGCAGCTTCGACATCGGTCCCAATACGTGACACAACCAGACAGGCGACCAGGATAAAGTCACACTTCTGAAGTGAATGCGTCTCCTTTATATGATTCTCATTCAGCCATGACTCGAACATCTGGAGGGTACGCTGTGAGCTTTGAGATGCAATAAAATAAAAACTCCATTCTAAGAGGAGGAAACAAAAAGCAAAATATGATTACAAACAATGTATTCCTGAAAGCAAAATTATGCAATGTTGAATCCCGTCTTCACTAATGGTTTTGAAACTACAACCGCTTTATATTTGCAGTTATTTTAAGCTATTTTAGTTCAAGCTCCATCAAAGTAAAGACGACTGCAACAGAAACATGCCATAATATACTGCACTACAGCATACGCCAAATTTAAGATATCCACCATTAATCCTTGAAGCACTTTGGATCAACTATATTGTATGAAATGTACTATAAATATAAATAATTTGACACAGAGGGTTGACAGCTAACCATATCTAGTAAGGGAGCCTTAAAGTGGTTGATCTGAGCCAATGATTTGAGTTTGTCTGCTATTTCAGCCTAAATGTAAATATCCATACAGTACCATAAGGACTAGATGTGTCTGTGGGTGTCGCAGGGTAAGTTATCATCTTTCCTCGGGTCCCTAAAAAGTGAAAGAAAAATACAGTGCAATAGCAATGCTATCATTGCGTTATTGTGGTTATTAATATCCTAAGATATATTTTTTTTTTGTCACATTCATAATGGCAAAAAACATGGTATTTGTATGGCATGAATAATTGTGTGAAATTTAAACAAAGTTAAATTTCACTGCAGAACATATATGGAAAAGAAAAATGAACGAAACAATCATCACTACATCATACAAATACCAGGCCATTTTAATGCATTTGAAAAAAGTCAATATGTGTGGAAATTGTTGTGTTGTAATAGTAATGGTATACAAATAATTTGTTATGAGCCTATCTGATTATTTAAATATGAATTTTTGTATAACACAAACACTGGATTCAAATGAGTCAACATTGCTTTTGCATGTGTGACTGGTTTTAATTCCAAACATAACACGTTGTTCATCTGTAAAGCGTACCCTTAGGGGAGGGACTTGGGGGTTTGTTCTTTTTCCCTTTATTCCAGGGCATGGTAATTCCTGGGCGTTTCTTTAACTTTTTGTCCTTGTGTGTATTTTGTACCTCCTCTGTTGTGAAAAACAAACACATTTAAATGAATAAACTGACTGATATGATCAGATAATGTTTTATGCTTATTGCAAAACAATGCTTTTATGTGATTTCATAATTTTAGTTTTAAGCTCAAATCTGCATTTTGTTCATGATATGGATGGGGTTTATAATAATTGTAAAAATTATACAAAAATATTAAAAATGTCCCCATGCTATGGATAGCTCAATGAAGTTCAGTGAAAACTTATATCATATGGGAGATAAATTGGAGTAAGTGAGTAAATTCAAAATAAATGTTGTATTTTATTATAAACTACAATAAACACAGCGCTGTCCCTAGAAGCTCTCCTCGAATGTGATTATCTTGTAGATTGATTGTGAATAGGAGTAATATCTACAAAAAAGTAAAATAGCATTACACAGTTAAGAGATAATGAAAGAAACAGCATGCACATACAAAAAATATGCAAATTTTGCATGCAGTGTTTTAATACTGACATATTACTTAATTTCTCAGTGCACAATATGCAAATAATTTCTCACTGCAATATGCAAAAAATATAATACAATTTCTTAAAAATATTTAAGTTTAAAAACAATTTGGCTTGACAAAAACTTTTGAGTCTGTCACATTGCCCTTATTATCTCTGAAGATGCTCTAGCATTTGGTTTTAACTTACTTGCTTGTGTACCTGAGTACCATTCTGTGGTGCTGGGAGTTGACGGCTCAGGTCTAGAGGACTTTTGGGTTGAATCATGCTGTTTGACACGGGGTTCATTGGTGCTGTGGCCTAGACAGGAGAGAGGTTTAGGGAGTACATCATGACAGCCCTTGGTCTCAGAAAATAATGCATGATCAAAGTGCCAATAAGGCCATGCAGTGAAGTTGAGTGACTTTTTACACTTTAGTAAAAATGTCATGGCTTTTTATAGTCTAGGGCAATATTTTCACGATACAACGTCTCAGGTGAACATTCTAACTCTTTATAATGCTGTAGAATGCTCCGTTCACTTCAAGGGACTTTCCACCGTTCTACAGTCTGATCATTTTTGATAACATAATAATACTTTGATGAAAAGGATGAATAAAACATACGTGACAATTTCCATGCAGACAAAAATCATCATCTGAAAATTTACCTGTAAAAGAGGTAGTTTGCTTATTCTGTGACATTTGCAACTCTTGCACCAGTGCCGGATGGCCAACAGGAATAAAACCTACAAAATGAATACATTAATTAATACATTAATTAACAAAGACAGCATGACCACTAATTTCCTCTTTCAGTTAAAATTTAAACTTCAAAACAATCAAATGTAAGAAATAATCATCTATAATACAAACTTTTATAGGGTGGTGTGTCCCTAAAGTTTGACGTTTCATCCTGTTCTCCACGTTTCGTCGTTGTTTTGTTGTCGACATTAATATCTGTGAAAAAGGTTATGTTATTGTTAGAAAATTAACGTTACTCCAAGAAACCACATGTGTTGACAGTCCAACACGCTTGGGTAAGAAAAGGGGCAATTTATGGAAGCCTTCCATGTAAAGTGAAACTGCATCATTTCAATTCTATCCACACTCCTATAATAATCAAAATAAAAGAAACTATTTGGCATCTACAATACAGACCTTTGTAGGATGGTTTCCTATGCATTTGCATTTTAGCCTCTTTGGCACTCCTGTGGTTTGGTGGCCATCATTATCTGTGAAAAATATGATACTGTAGTAAACAAATTACATGCTAGTAACTGGAGCTCGGCGAGTAAGTTTTAAGTTTTTTCATTTGTTTGAATGCGGGACTCACATTTCATGGAGTTGTGAGTTGCAGGTTGGGCTCCAGAGGATTGCCAGTCTGAATTATGTGGTTTGCTGTAGGGTACATTCATGCCTGGATCTACAGTAGATAGGAGAGAGCAGAAAGGTTCAGAGATGGCTGACTGCATATTTAATGATGGCCTACAAGGATTAAGATTAATCTACTCTACTCTAAAAATCTGTGTTTAGCTCAAAATGTTCTTTTTAACCCAGAACATTTTCTTGCATGGGGCTCTTGCATTTAACACACTTGCTTGCATGTGCGAGTCTCATTCCTTAGTGTTGGGAGCTGCAGGTTCAAGGTAAGGTGTAATGTATGTATGAACGTAAAAAAACTACTAAAACTCAGAATCAGATGTTTAAAATGCAGAGCATGTTTGATGATGGAAGATTATTGCTGTGATATAAAATTTTAAGTTAGGACTTGGCAATGTAAAAAAACATTTGGTGCATAAACTCTATAAAGAGGTGGATACATTTCCTAACTTTGAAGTGGGTAAACTGTTTATTTCCATTTAGCCACTACTTGCCTGATTTTGTCATAATATATGCCGCGCTGTGGTGTCTCAATAAAATGCAATATATGACTTCACTCTCTTAAATACCTCTCTTAAATACCTTTTGTTTGTTTCGGTAAAATTGGTGGTTTACTACTTTTTGACATTCTTGTGGCAGGGTTGTCCACATCTTTGAATGATGCAGTCTCTTCTGACATTCTTGAAGTATGGCTGTCATCATTAATGTCTGTGAAAAATCATGACAAATTATGTTGTCATACAAAATGCTCTTGTTTACCTCATTGTTTACTTCACCTTTCATAGATGTGTGAGAAATTGAATCCACATCCATGGACAGGTAAGTTTTAGTTCACTTGCTTGAAAGCTGGACTCACATTCCATTGAGTTTTGAATTGCAGGTTCGGTTCCAGAGGAGTACCAGGCGGAATGATGTGGTCTGCTGTAGTGTACATCAATGCCGTGATCTAGATAGGAGACAGAAGAGAGGTTTACAATTTAAGTATAGGCTGATGGCTGATAGTTGTGTAGTGTGTGTGATAGCCTACAAGGAATAGGATTTAATCTACTGAATTTTGACATTTGGAACAGAGTGGTTAATTAGGCTCCTTTCCTTGATGGGTCACACATGACTAAAAATGATTGTTTAGCTCAGAAAGCCCTTTTTATCACAGAACATCTTCTTGCATGGGGCGAGTCTCATTCCTTAATGTTGTGAGCTGCAGGTTCAAGTTCAGTTGTAATGTATGTATGAATGTAATAAATACCAATCTTCTACACAGAAACAGATCTTTAAAAAGACATGCAGAGTATATTTGATGATGGAAGATTATTGCTGTGGTATTAAATTTTAATTATAAAAATTTATTTGGCGCATAAACTCTATTAAGAGGTGGATACATTTCCTAAATTTGGGTAGGGTGGGTAAACTGTATATTTGCATACAGTATGCTGCGTTCAACGTCTCAACAAAATGTAATGTGCAACGACATACTCTCTTCAATACCTTTTGATGATGATCGTTTCGGTAAGGTTGGGTAAGGTTGCATTTTTGGCGTTCTTGTGACGGGGTTGTCCACCTCTGTGAATGATGGCGTCTTCCATTGGCTTTGCATGTTAATCTCTTCTGACATTCTTGAAGTATGGCTGTCATTATTAATGTCTGTGAAAAATCGTGGAGGTCATTTATTATGGTGTCATACAAAATGCTTATCATTGTTTACCTCACCTTTCACTAACATGCTAGAAAGTGAATCTACATCTGTGGGCAGGTAAGTTTTAGTTCACTTGTTTGAAGGGCAGCAGCTGGACTCACATTCCATTGAGTTTTGAGTAGCAGGTTCGGTTCCAGAGGAGTACCAGGCGGAATGATGTGGTCTGCTGTAGGGTTCATCAATGCCGTGATCTAGATGGAGGGAAGGTTTAGGAGATAAGTGTACCCTGATGGCTGATAGTTGTGTAGTATTTGGTAGAAGAAGTATTAAATTAATATATACTGTACAGTATTTGCACATTTGGTTTTAGCTCACTTGCTTGTGCGCTTGAGTCCCATTCCATGGTGTTGTGAGTGGCAGAGTTAAGTCCAGGTGAGTACCGGTACTGGGGTGAATCATGCTGTTTGACGGTGGATTCGTCAGAGCTGTGACCTACATAGTAGATAGGTTTAGTGGGTACATGTATGATAGCCCTTGGCTGATAAACGTAGCTGTGTAGAGTGTATGTAAGCAAACCCTCCTCGGGACACCTGGCAACTTTTGCTGTAAAACTAGTGAACTTGCTACATAAAAGGCTAAAAACCTTCCAGAACCATACTGTCACTGTTAGAGCATGTTAATGATGTCTGATAGCAAAAATGTTTGAATGTGACTGGGGTTTACTTTTATTTTGAGGTGGTTTCCTACTCCCCACCCTGAACAGTACTGTGCATATCCTGGATGTCTGGTGGGAATAAAACTTGCATTTATCCACCCCTTCTTATGACTAAATGTCACCCAAAATAATTTGGAATTGTCTAATAAAAAGGATACCTCAAAGTTGCCTGCCTGGTGCCCCTTTAAAATCTTGAGATGTGCTAGTGAGACCAGAGAGGGTAATATTTCGTGAAAAAGTATTAAATTAAGATAAAGATTTGCTCACTTGCTGGAGTGCTTGAGTTCCATTCCGTGTTGTTTTGACCAGCATGCTGCTGTCCAGGTGAGAGCCTGGTTGAATCATGTCTGATCCAGGATCCATTAGTGCCGTTACCTAGATAGAAGAGTAGCTCAGTGGATAAGTGCATGTTTGTTGGCATGGAAATCATGAAAAAAGCAAGTTAAATTTGAGAACAGAACAACAATAATAACAACAACACCTTATATTTCTATAGCGCTTTTCAAGACACCCAAAGCACATTACAGTGGAGGGGGACCTCACTGACACTAATGTGTTGCACCCACCTAGGTGATGCACGGCAGCCATTAGGCGCCAGAACGCTCACCACATACTAGCTTGAGGTGGAGAGTGAGGGAATTACGGAATGAGCCAATTACAGTGGGGGATGATTAGGGGGCCAGATTGAATGAGCCAGGTTGGGACTTTAGCCAGGACACTGGGGCACCCTCTAGTCTTTGCGGCAAGTGTCTTTCTTCAGATTTCACTCTGAAGTCCTTAAGGCTTCAGAGTACAGAACTGCTGTCTATGGCACAGAGGGGGAAGGCCAAATTAAGTTGAGGTATGATCTGATGAGCTATTAGTGTGTAGGCTTACACCACAGAAACACCACACAAATAATATCGTATTAATCAATTATGAGTGAAGATAATGTTTGTGTCTGCTACTGAATTGTAGTTTTAGTAGTGTCTATCCCTCCAATCAATGGAGACAGGAGAATAAGATAGTGGACCCTGGATCAGTGACCTGGATTGGAGAGAGGCTTAGGTGAGGTGTTACTGTGTCCTTCATTTCATGTACTGTGTCCCTCAGTACACTTCCGGTTCACTGTTCAATCAATGTTGTATGAAATTTTGTCATTCTCAGTTGGTAATCGTGAACAACAGTACTATGGAATGACAATGGTTTAGATTTCTCACAATGAGGGCCTATGCAAATGTTCATAATGCATTATTTCGTACAGCATCTTTAGATAATTAATTGGGGAAAAAATTGTGACACTATAGCACCCTGGAGTTCTAGCTCACTTTTTGGCAGCCTTGAATCCCATTCCCTTGGCTTCTGAGTTGCAGGTTCGAATCCAGACGAGTGCCGGATTGAGTCATGTGATCTGACATGCAATCCATTGGTATAGTGACCTGGATGGGAGAGAGATTCTTAGGTGAGATGTAAAGCCTGTTAAGGTGCCTACAGACCAAAGATCCGCGACGAGACGGGCTGCGACGTTCTAAAAACCTGGACGTTCTAAAACTCAGAAACTGTGATTTGACATGTTAAATCTTTTGCGATGGCTTGCAACTGCTTGCAACAACCTGCGACGATTGATTCACACCGCTGCAACTCCTCTCTAAAACCGTTTCATCTCATCGCGGATCTTCAGTCTGAATAGGCCTTTAGTGAACCACCATTTACATGACTACCGTAATTTCCCGACTATTAGCTGCGGCTTATACATTGATTTTGCAAAATTTCTTCCGCTATGAGGTTAAAACAGGGGGGCAGTTAATATGGTGTTCATATGGTTTTTTTTTTTTTTTAACTTGCATAAAACACTGTCCTGCGGCTTATACACAATGCGGCTTATATGCGGGAAATTACTGTAATACATGGTATTAAATTCGTAATTAAATAGAAAACGTCATTTGAAAATGTACCTGCAGGATCAGGAGAAATGGTCTGGGACATATATGACGATTGTGAAGAATCTGTAAGTATTAAAGCATGTCAGGATGTTTAGGAATGCCAGACATGTTTTTATCATTTAAAATCACTGTATGGTGCTATTAATGGGCCTTGTTACTGGGCCAGTGTTGTGGAGGTTACACCTTTTGGGGGAAATGTGGGTGCAGTTTTAGGGTATGGGGTGTTGTGTTTTGGGGTTTTTTGGTAGACTAGAGGGAGAGGGAATCTTGAGTGCACACGGTTTTTCAGGTGCTTTGTGTTAGTCTGGCTGTGGCTGACATAATTTATCTTCACCTTTTGAGCCTGGCTTTACTAGTGCTAAATGCTACAACATATGAACTTAAAAAAATATATATGAATAACATTAATACAGGGCTGGTACCTTCATGTTGTATTGCATGCTGTATAACATTGCAATGTGCTCACATGTGCTATATTTAATTGAAATGCAGACACTTTTTTACTTACAATAGAGCACAAGTAAACCGAATAAAATAATTGGCTACTTTTCTCAGGCAAAATAAACCGCATCCTGTCCATTATCAGACAACAATACACAACAAAAGAAACTATGAGGATAGGTGAGGATAATTAGACACATGCCATCACAAGTCTTCATGCTTAGCCTTTGGTGTGTTCCCTGACATAATAATGTGGCTAAATGCAATATTCAAAATCCATATTAGAATCAATTCAGAATCAAGTATTAGGCCATGCTATCAACTGCATGTTTAGCACAACTACTGCATGCTTGGCACAACTAACTGCAGGGAAGTACCTTACCTTCAATTTTTTTAATGGCTGGTTTGCTCTGATAACCCCGGTATCCAGTTTCTGATAAGATGCTAACATGAACTTCATAGTATCTGCCAGGTTGTCTAGGTAGGCAATCAGGTAATGAGGCCAATCGAGATTCTGTAATGATGGTTTCAATACATTTTCCAGCTTTCAGCAACTTTAACTGGTATGTGGCTCGATTTATCCCTTGTGGCTCACGCCATTCCACCTCAAAACGGTTTCCTTTCAGCTGTACCGTTACATCGTATGGTGCTGGAATTGCTACAGAACATAAGAAGAGTTCATTTTCAGTTCAAGATAGTTCAAAAGATAATGGTAAAGACTACAAGAGAAGATGGTACTTTATTCACCCCATTGGAAATTCATGACTTATAGTAATGGGGAAGAATTAGGCCTAACTAAATAATAGCAGGCTAAGAATAAACATGTAATTGTGATATATTGCTGTACCTGCAAAATGTATTCCAGATGCATATGGTGTCCAAATTCCTTGGTCATCAACGGTGGCAACAGTGAATACATGACGTTGTCCTGGAGGGAGATTTTGAATGACATATTGTGTCTTCCATACATCAAAACAGTGCTGCTTGTTTGCATACTCCCAGGTCACTCCGAAATGCATGGATTCCTGCCCTCTGTTGGGAGGTGCCCAACTTATAGTCAGACAACCTTGCTTAGATGGGCTGAACTGAAGAGGCTTAGAAAAGGGTTGGTCTACGGAATGAAAAACGATATAGAATTATATGTAGAGTTAAAGAAAAGAGTAATGTCTTTGGCTACATCTCTCCCATGACCAATTTAGATTTTTTTTCCCCGAGCATTTTACTACTTTTTTAATTATTATTTTGCCCCTGCTTTGAATGTTTTTAAACTTTTTTACAAATGAGCTTGGTGGCTTTCTTTTGTTTTAATAACTTTGTTTTCATTTTGCTGGTTTGTATTCAGATTATCTGACTGTACACATTCTAAGTACAGTAGATAGAATACAGTCTAAGTCATTATAGTCATTATAGTAGCCTATCTCATTGTAGCCTGAGAGGTTGAGCAGTCTGTAGGAAAGAAGAACTAGAAAAATTGACACACAACAGAGACCAGACAGGCAGTGAACTTCATAGAAGAATGAAACTGAAAGTAAGTCACTGTGCCCTTAAGTTCATGTACTGTGTCCCTTTGTAAACTGCCAGTTCACTGTTCGATCAATGTTGTATCAACTTTTGTCATTCTCACTTTGTGATCTCTAACAACAGGACTTTTGAATGATTCACATTGGATTGTAATAGAAGCATTAGACTTGTCAGAATACAATACAGACATTATGCATGTAAACAACTATACAAATCAAAATTCACAAGCGATGCTATCACTTTCGTTTTCAGCATGAGAGTTAAAAGGTTTTAAAATTATTTTGAATATTTTTGTTTTTGAATTTCCTCATGACAAGCCTCAAGTTTTACTGTAAGAAAATGACATTTTTCCCATTTACTCAAGACATATGACATGGACTAGGATTAGGGTAAATTACTGTAGTTAGTTGGAGTTTTGGTGGTTCTTTCAAATGTCATTTTTTCTTATGCCAAAACTTTAAATTTCATGCACATGACATGACATACACAACTGAATGCTCGATATACAGTAAGCCCTTCATGAGGAACTTGAAAAGTTAATATTTGATGTAAAGGTTCAACAGTGAGCAAAGTCTAAAAATGTTGTTGTTCCTCACCCTCAAGATCCATGGATGTCTGTTTCAGTGCCTTCATTCAAAGCATAAACTCAATCCTGAGATGTCGGTCTTTGTCAGAGGTCTTACATTCCACAAAGAAAGAGATAAATGTTGCTTCAAAACATTTGACAGATTGGTTGATTCCTAAAGCATTTCCATGAACTGCAGGCTTGTTGATTTTCAGCTTGCATGGCACGTGCACTATCAGGCTGTCAGAGAGTCTTTTGCCCTTAATTGCGTCTGCACAGTGCAGTGGTCAACCTAGCCATATGAAACATTCTCTGTGTGGGCGTGTGTTATTACGAGAAATAATAAAGATAACAAATATGAACTTTGCTGTTGCAATGGGTGGATTATCTATTTACAATTTCCTGATTGACTGGTCTACCAGTAATTGTGTATGTGGAGAAAACTTAATGAGAAAGTAATCTTTTAATTCTAATGTTCTTTAAGTAAATGACAGTTTAACAAGCAACAAGCAAAGACTATTGCATTTATTAATGATTCATAATTACAGTATGATCAACTATCCATCCATCTTTGCCATGTTTATTCTTCACACATATAATACCCTTCAAACAAATTCTCATATTAAATTTGCAGATATACTGTAATGCATTGGAGGTTCAGTATGCATTTGGCTAGTTGATAGTTTTCTGTGATGTAACCATTATTTTTTAAAGAGGTTTATCTTGATAGAGTTTATGCAGCAAGTACAAGTTTTAACTTTGCCAAACCTCAAGCACAAATTTTCATCCATGTTTTCGTATCATTTACGATATAATACAGTGGTTAGGATTGAAGTTTTGAAGTTTCAGTTTCAAGGCTATTCCATCAGGAAGAGTAGGCCTATGTGAGCTTTTGGACTAGTCTCAAAATAAATAAAAAAATCAATAAAAAAAGAAATAACAAATGTGATTATAGTGACTGAACTGAAACAGACAAAGCAGCTGTATTCGGCAAGTCTACATAATTCCAAGACTTATTGAAATCATATGTGCAACATTTAGTAGGCTAGTTCCTAATGCTCCTAGGATGAAGTTTTTCCTTATCACTCACATTTCAACAGAGTAAACAAAAAAAGTCCAATGGCCGGAATACCAGACGTACTACTGAAGGGAGATGAATTGTGAAGGAAGGAAATGGCCAGGCTAGCTTCTGATCTGTTCACTTGGGCAAATACGCCTGGAGGCCAAATAGCTGTAGAGGCTGTAGATCATGTGCAGATCACAATGAGACTTCCCAGGCTACAAATGCATGTCTGTGGACACTGATCAATTTATCCAGAACATCTGGTATTGCTCCGGGCAGTTTTGTCTTCAAACTGTGTAGGAAATGTTTTTGGCATGCTGTCAATAAATAAGTTCTTCACACACACCATCTTTGGCACACTAAGTTCTTGGAAGGGTACAAGTTGCAGTGGATCTGACAGAAGGAGGTACAAGTACAAATCTTAATGGATGCTACACATAAGCCACCTATGGAGAAAACAATAATAAAGTTATATTAAGAACACATATTGTAGTTGATGATGAGTAATGAATTAATCATTATATAATGATGAGTAATTACATTTTCTTTCCATGATAAGAATCGGTCAAACTGTAGACAAGTAAGAAATTCATTTCTGATGACAGTAAGGATCAGGAAATATTTGTGCACATTTGCATCAGGTTGTTGATATCATTACCCACCATATAGGCCTATACCATAAACACAATGTCATATTGTGATTAAGTTTAAAAATGCCACTCTTGAGCAGTATGTAGAGATCTTACATGTAGTTTATATTACTCATGAATGTGTCCTTAGCATACTTAGAGTTGACAAGGGCTATCTTCAGTCTTCTGTATATTTTTATACAATATCAAATATTTGCTTTGAATCAAATCAAGATGCTTGGAGCTGGAAAAGAGCTCTCTGAAATGAAAGTGGTAGAAACCATGACCATGCTTATGCCATGCCATGCTTCTGCTTTTGTCCAGAAGCAAAATACTGTAAAAAGTACGGTAATGTACTGGCCACCAATCAATAAAAGTGAAAATCACTACACTATGAATCATTAAGAACTGCATTATAATTAGGTTGTAGACAAGATTTATCCCTTATGCTCATTGCCAGGGACACTGAATAGTCGGATTTAAAGTCTGGTTGCATCCAGTAGGCTTACAATCAAACAATGCTGTTACTAGGTGCTTCTGCTGATAATCTACCATGTAGAATTGATGGAGGGAGCCGCTGCAAAATGTATCAATGGTTGAATGGGATGAAAAGGTAGCCTAGAAATCTAGACGTACCCTAGCGGCGGCAAATTAATTTGCTCAGTCTGTACGTCTAGTAGCAAGCCATAGGGAATTTCACTGGATGACGCCGTTGGCGACATCTAATCACAACGCTCTATGTGTTTAGGCTGGGCTTCGCCGATCTTGCTCGTTCCTGCGATTGGCTATAGGCTATCCTGTTGCGTCCAGAAGTAGTTTGAAAGATAGCAGCTTTGTTCAGCCCATGATTGACTTCGGTTTATGTCTCGATGCCAGACTATACATTTCGATATAGGATGGCCTGCAGGGCTAATGAAAAGGTACAAATCCCATTGCAATTCAACCTAAGTTGCCAGCAAACCAAAACAAATCAAAGCATGATGCTCCCACAGATCTTGCAAATGCAATATCTACAGCTAGGAGGCAGGGGCAAGCTCACAAAGGCATTCTATTCAGGAATATGTTATTTATCAGTCCCATAGATTTCCAGCTGATGTATAAGAACGAGGGGATTGGAAGCGTTGAAATTTTAGTTAAATCCTGCAAGTGGGGGCTTTAAATGTAAATGGTTAGGGCTAATCTGGAAAGATGAACACTTGCCTTTACATTTTCACATATCCAGCGGGACATTTTATCAAATGATCTGCTGTTTGTTTCACAATCCAGAAGACCAATGTCTTCATAGTAAAGGAAGTCTACTAGCAGCATATTTTTTCCTTGGAGAAAACGCTTGCTGTCTGGCACAACATATTCTGGGTTAAAAGTGTGGTGTATCACCATTACAATACAAGGCATATTGTCTGAAAAAGAAGAAAAGAATGAAGGGGATATATATGTTAATACCACATTCAATAATAATATAGCACTATTTTATGCACACTTCACAAGGGGCCTATTTTATTAAAAATGTTACATCAAATGGAAAGATGCCAAGACCATTACCATCAGGAATCAACCTCTGAGTAGCTTCAATGTCTGTCCCAATGCGTGACACAACCAGACAGGCAACCAGGATGAAGTCACACTTTCTACATGAATTGATCTGCTTTGTATGATTCTCATTCAGCCATGGCTTGAACATCTGGAGGGTTTGCTGTGATTTTTGAGATGCAATAAAGTAAAAACTCCGTTCTATGGGTAGAAAACAAAAGCAAAACATATTGTTGAGGATAATTCTAAAGCAGACAATGTACTTATTCTTGCAGATATGAAAAGAAATCCTGTATTCCAGGGGTCTCAAACTCCCGACCCACGGGCCATATCTGTCCTTCCTCCCTTGAGATTGAGGCCTGCATTCTTCTCTCTCAGACTGCTTGTGTAGTTTTAATCAAACAGAACAACCTTTCAAATGGTTTCAAATCACTATGTTCCCCGGGTTCTATGTCCCCTGTTTTCTATAGGACCTTTTTTTCAAAAAAAAGGGTTATATGCTTCCCCGTTGATTCCAGGAAGCACAATACATACTTGTTGAAATAAATATCAGGGAACATAGGACCCTTTTTCAGAAAAAAGGGTTCTATGTTCCCCGTTTTTCCCAAGAAGTACAAATACCTGTGGAAACATAGCAGGTGCCAGGAGTAGCCCCAGATCTCTGTGCCCTCAAGTTAAAAACACACACACACACACACACACACACACACACACACACACACAGAGAGAGAGAGACTATCCCTCTCAGATATTAAGTGCTGTGTGATTGTTGTAGCCTGTTTTGAAAGTTTTGTGTGTTATCTATTTGTCCAACCTCCTTTTGACATTCAAATGTAAGCTAATAGTTCCGAGATCAAAGCTTTGGGCCAGTTCAGTAGAAAAACTAACCAACTGATTGAAATTTTGTGCATATTTAAACTACCTGATCAGCACCGGCGCATCACCTGTTAAAATGTTCCCTTGCGTGTTCTGCTTGCAATAATTTGGAGAGAGTAGGCCTAAGTTACAGGCCAGGATACCCATTTTATTTTAGATGAGAGAAACACATTTAAAAGTATGCATGAGACTGTATGTGCAAACACAAACTCATCACAACTCAGCATGGAGCCTGCATGTTCATGTATATTTTGAATAAAATGATTCACTAATTCATTCATTAATTCATTCATTCACAATGGCCTAAATCTTCAAATTAGTCTCGGCTTATACTCCTCAAAAAATCACATGGCCATAAGAGAGGAGTTTGCATGCCAGAATATAAATGCGGCCCATGCACCCCAATTAAACAATTGGCTGGCACACCGCAAACAATACTATTTCTGGCAACATGTCAAAAAGGTTGTAACATATTGAGATGGACAGTATGGATGAACATGGAATAAGTTTTTCTTACCATAAGGAGAAGATGTGTTCTTGGGTGTCTCTGGGTAAGTTATTGGAAGGATATTTCCCCGGGCCTCTACAAGGTAAAAGCATAATGCAGTTCATCAATAACAATTGTGTAATTGTCTTTAGGTAATCTTCCATCTGCAGAGCATACCCTTAGGTACTGGAGTTTTGTCCTTCCTCCCTTTCATTATCCCAAACATGTTTCCAGGCCTCCTAGACTTTTTCATGCTTTGTGCAATTTCTAAGCCTCTCTCCTCTACTGCTGGCAATACTGGGGGAGAAAAAAAGTTGAACAAATTAAAGTGAATCCACTCAATCCATTGATTGATCCACTGACCAGGTACCTTTAGAAATATATAATGACTGTTACAATAATACATTTAAAAATTCAGCATATGTTTAGCAATATTGCTGCAATTTTGAGAACAATATAACTTTCTATAACTTCTGAAGTTGCACATTTGTTGCTAAATGTTTAGTTGTTTGCCATTACTGGCAAATTGTTTTGGCAAATCAATGGCAAGTACATTCACTGCTAATGCTGCTAAATTCACGCTTCTAATTAACTTTTGGCAACAAATTTGCAGCACATCTCCCACAACTTTGCCGATATTTGTAGCCATATTTTGATTTTTATTCTGATTTCATGGCAATGATTTCAGTCTCATGCTTTTGACATCTAGGTTATGAACGGGTGTAATTTATAATCATTTTAATGATATGAAACCACTACTTCATCTTACTGATGATGCATCATGCCCATTATTTGGTCTAATACTTCTTATAGTGATACCTTTAGAGGGTGATCGGTGTCCGAAGTTTAGTTTTTTACGCTTTTTGGCTTTGTTGACATTTTCATCGTGCTTCCTTGAATTCCATTGCTTATAAGTTGCAGATTCAGGTCCAGGTGAGTACCGGGCTGAATCTTGTGGTTGGATGTGGGATTCATTGGTGTCATCACCTAAATGTCAAAAGTACAGTACAGTTGCTTCCTCTTTCAATGATGGTTATGTTTTATTGGGGGTCTAGCAGCGAAGCTGCAGAACCCCATTCTTTCTATGTAGGCTTATCATTATTATGCTTTCTTCCATGTAAGTTTATGGCAGCCTAGAACCGGGGAACGTCGTGAATTTTAGCACACAGATAGAGTATGTACCCCTGATTAATTTGACCAAGTTTTTCACCAAGTTTCATCCATAGATGATCAAAGAATAATAGTGCCTTAATTTTTATTTTCATAAAATACAGACCTACCTGAAAAAAATGAGAGTTACCGGTCTGTACATATCCCGGCCTGTACTGTACGTTTGACTCTTGTGCTGGTGATTGTCTCGTGGATTTTTTGTGAAGAGGAAGTATATCTGTAAAAAAAAAAATAGCAATATTATACACATGAAATACAGTTGTCAATTGTGTTCAAAATATAATTGGACATTAACTGGAAATGTAAGCTAC
>JAODXP020000193.1:156989-192602 GCA_027497455.2 Sardinella longiceps | reverse complement strand
TGAAGTTACGTATTAAGCACTCAATGTAAAGTGTTTCACGTGCGTTAGGTCTGTGCTGTTCAAAAATCTGTAATTTCATGCGAAATATATTGCTGTTAGCAGGACTATGCTTAAACTTGCTCCGGTATATTGCTTTAAACAAATCAGGCTAGGTAATGAATTGTAGCCTATAAATACTGCCATAATTACTAATTATGATCCTGATTGTAATCCTCAACTAATAATCACAGGCACACAGCTATGTGCATCTTGGGCCCAAGTGGTAGCATTTGCACCCTTTTTTTTTTTTTTTTTTACAACTGTTGATATCGAGGGGCAATTAGTGGGCGTGTTGTCCAGACTATATGCCAAATATCCCCTTCTTTATTCCATCCCCAGTTGATATGGCTCTCTGTATGCTTTTGACATACAGTTGCCTGGACCCAAGCGCACACAGCATGATATGGCATGCTTCACATGATGTATGAGAGATGCCCTTGTGGGTGGAATAACATAGGACCCCTGCTTCCAGGCAAACATGTCTTGCATCATCAATCCCATCAGCAGAGCTGTTCTTCTTGTACATAGTGGTAACTGCCTGACGTTGACCATCCACAGCTCATGTAAGCCTGCTTCTTGGAGAGTCTCAAAAACCTCCTCCTCTTGGCGAAAGGTCAATCTTGTTCTTCTTAACTGATTTGTAGGACACTTCAACATCCCGGTCTCTAGGCTCCTCCTTAAAAGGGTTCACATTGTTGTTTGCAAAGAAGAAAGGGATTAGTGCAGGCAATGCTTCACAATACAAAGTGAAGTTCTCTCTGAAAGACACCAACTCCAATGGCAACACCATCTCCCAGTATTGAAAATATGGGTACTCTGCTTGTCGTTTCTCACAGCAGTCTTCAAAATGCAAAACAGCCAGTGGGTCCTCATTCTTATATTGTTCTGGAGCATATAAGGCAACTTGGTGCATTTTTGTGTGTTCTTGTGATGCTTGAGGTAAAAAGAAATTCCCCACAAGACGCCATACCAGCAATCATCTCTTCTAATCAATCATCACATCTCCACCAATCATCTTTCCTCATCATGTGATGATCAGCGCACAGTGCGTATGACGTAGGACAGAGCAGAGTAGCTGACAGGCAGTGCATGTATGGTCTGTGTGGTTATCCAGTAAACCCAACGAACTCCAAAAGCCTTGTCTATCTCTTATTGAACTTGCACCTCGACACATAAAAATTGGGAACATTACACATCACATCTCCACCAATCATCTCTCCTCATCAAATCTCCACCAATCATCTCTCACTCACCAAGAGACTGGAAAGAGTAATCCATTTTCTTCCTCTCTTCAGCTGTGATCTCCTCCGCTGCAATACCAGAGTAGAGAGAAGAGCAACACATTGTACACACACCCACACAAACAAACACAAACTGTAGACATATGTTTGTGTGTTAGACTGCGTGTGTCATTTCCACTGAAATAACAGAACACAGATGAGCAACACGTCCTCCAGTTACACACAGTTACAGAAGCACACAAACTGTATATGTGTGTTTTTACCTTGCCTTGCCTATGTATGTACATGTACAACGTATGTATGTTTGTGTCTGTACTCTGTGTGTGTGTGTGTGTGTGTGTGTGTGCGCGTGCTTGCATGCGAATATTAGTGTGTGTGTGTGTGTGTGTGATGTGTGTGTGAGAAGAAAGAGAGTAGTAGAGTAAGATGACTAAAGCTGGGCATACACTGTGCGATATTTTCGATCAATAGATGCAGCACCAGCTCAAACTGTACGACTAATTTGCAGGGGTTAAAAGTTCATAGCTCATCGTTGATGTTCTCACACTGTGCGATTTTGGCCACGACGCAACTGCTCACACTGCGCGAGCGAATACTGAGCACAAAACTCAAAATTATGGGAAGAAACCACCAAGAAGAAAGTCTTCTTGCCTGTTTGCGCTCTTCCAGTGTAAAAAGAAATGCATGGGCATACGGGACTTTGAAGACATGGGTTTTGTTCCATGTTGCACTGAAAGTGAATTCTTTATGGTTTAGTCCACTGGTCGCCATGGCTTCAGTAGGCTACACTTTCACTTTACCAGTCGTATCCGAGCAGGCTCAGAGAGCAAAAGCATTAAGTTAATAGGGAAATCGTGTCGTGGCTGTGCTTAAACTGTGCGAACACCCTCACGAGGGACGACAGAATATCAAACCAGTTTGATTTTCAGCCGACCCTACGATTGTCGATCGGGAGGTAGTCGTGGGAGGTTAATCGCTTCTCGTTACCCTGTGTATACTACACGATATGAGACGCACGAGTGAGCTGAAAATCGTCCCGATCAAGAAATTCTCGCACGAGTGAAAAATCGTGGCAAAAAGGGGCAAAAATCGCACAGTGTATGCCCAGCTTAAAGTCTTTACAGCAAATAAACTGACACACAAACTCATCTGTGTGTGTGTGTGTGTGTGAGTGTGTTGCATTACTTTGTGTTCCCCTATTTTCCGTTGTGTTGTGTTGTGTTGCACTCTGATATGCTGCCCTTAGAGCAATGACAGTGATATGCCACCATTTTTGGAAATATGTTAATTTTCCACCTCTTTCTCCAGTCTAAACATAGATCATTAAATCAGATTAGACCATTAGAATCTCTCATATGGGTCATTCCGTGCCAAATGAACAAATCTGAGACAAAAATTCCACCTGACCATCTTGGATTTGCTTCAAACTTTATGTGAATAATGTTACCATACCCAGGAGCTATTATGTGAAATATTACCATTGTATCTTCTATAGTTTTTGAGATATGGAGCTCTGAGAAAATGCCCATGTTCCACAAAACATTACTATTAGAGTTTACATGCTACATTTTTGAAACTTTCAGGACATATTGTAAAGTAGGATGTGTCTTTATACTGTGAACTATGCCTTTCACAGTTGCACATTTGCGGAGTAATATTTTGCTAAAAATGGCAAGAAAATTACATGTTCAATTTTTGCTATCTATTTCACAGTACTATATCTTGTACGTGAATGACATCAGATCTTTAGTATTTCTATGCAGTTCAGACAAGTTATTGTACATTATCTAGGTAAATATTTGATATTAATAACAGCTTTTGAGTTTTGAGACATTAAAGATGAAATAGATGAATTAATTAATTAGTTTAAGCATATTTTTCAAATTACTGGCTAAGTGTACCTTAAAATCAAAGTTACCACCAGAAAGCCCATGTTTTATTTTGCAAATGCTCAAAATATTGGAATGGTACCTTTAGCCAAAGCACATAAATTACTACATCAAAGATGGCTTTCACAGTCTTGGTGATTGTTTTTTCTGCCTTCGTTGCTAGGTGTGTTTGTTTATTCCTTCGTTGCTAGGTGTGTTTGTTTATTTGGTCCCTTGGTTGCTATGGCCTACGTTGCCCACATTCGCGTTATTCACCTGGCGGCCATTTTGACGTAATTTAACGTAATTTGATGCTTGAGGTGTACGGAAGTTAAACGAAGTGCCTGCTCTTTTGGGAAACGGTGGAAAGTCTGCCCACGGTATGATTTTTTCCTCTTTGAGGATGTGCATTTCGGCACACAACAGTGAGGCGCCATGACAGCTGGCTGTGTAGCAACGGTGTAGCCGAGTGTACCCCTGAAGTGTACCCCTCAACGTCTTTAGAACGTTCCAGGTGAATAAGGCAAATAGCCATGTGCTTCTGGGACTGGGTTCTGCCCCTCCTTTTATTCAACAATTAGGCTTTTCATTTGATGTTTGGTGTCTGCCTATTCCTTTTATGTTTAGCCAATGAGGTTTCTTTCTTTTAGGGGCTTCTTTTTTATTATTAGTGAGCATTTTGCCTGCTATTTTGATTATCTTTAGTTTCCTGGGGCCTCATGTACTAAAAGTTGGGTGGGAATCATACTAAATCTGTGCGTACGGAGAAAGCCTGAAACTGACATACGAACAAAAAAAATCAAATGTACAAAACTGTGCATACGCACGATTCCACGCAGCCTTTCTTTGTACATCCCAATCAACGTGAAATTAAACGCACATGCACGAGCACAACACTCCACCCTCTCTCCTCCCTCAATTATATATGCAAAGCAGAGGGGAAAGACCTCCGCAAAGAAGGAAATGTGGTGTCTCACAATGTAAAGTAATCAAAATCATAGTTTTATCGGCCGCTATTTGGATCCAACATTTAATAGTCAGTTTCCAGGGTTCCCACTCTTTCCTCAACATCAAATTTAAGGACTTTTCCAGGACATTTCAAGGCAGTTTCCTTCAAATTCAAGGACGATCGAGGTGTAACATTATCGAAGCAACAATACACCAATTATCGATGCAACGATACAACAGCTTGCTAATAGAATTTCCTTTATTATATGCATTAGAAAGAGGTATGACTGACTGGCCTTTTGTTTATTCTCTCTATCATAGCAATGTGGTGATAGGTGTAGTGAGCAAATTCATGTTTACAATGACATCTTTTAAAGTGAAGGTTTGGTGTAGGCCCAATTCAAGCATAGCCCTGTTGTACAACTTTGCTGACTACACTAGATAGCGAGTGGAATGAAAGAATTTGAAAGGACATAGCCTGAACGCAAGCGCAGACAAGCACTTTACATTGAGTCAGTAGATCATACAACATTCAAAACCAAAAGTAAGATATTACGTGCTATTGACTCAATGCAAATTGATTGTCTGCCAAGGAGGTTGTGTTTTGTGTGTTGTGCTGCTTCTCTGTGTGTGTGTCTGTGTACAACATAACTCAGAAAGTACTGCATGGATTTGGATTAAATTTTCGGACAACCTATATATTGGGACACGCAAGAACTAATTCAATTTTGGTGGCTATCGATCATCCAGACCACCATCTGGAATTTATATGGTGTGTGTGACCACATTGCCTTGGCCGGAGTCTGCGCTCTCTGAGTACTTTTCTAGTTCCAAATTCTTACGTTTTACTAGTCTCTAGTGCAGTCAGCAGATTTGTTACCTCACTCACGTCAGATGTAGCGCTCATCTGATATTCAGCGATAGACGAATTATTTCAGGAGCCAGAAATCCTTGAATCTAACTGGGCAAACGGCTTGTCCATCAATTTAATTGACGTACACTGCAGCCAACCACATCGAAACCAACCGAAGACGCTCGTTACGTTTGTTGGATTCAAAACAGTTGCTTCTTCGCTACGTCACACCCTCTACAGCAGCCAGCGGCCCTGATTGGTCCGGTTAGAGAATAATGGCTTGAAATCTCTCTGATGGGCTTCAACATCAGATCGTTGCGCGGAAGTGCCTTACGAAAGTTACGTAGCGCATGATCTGACGTGAGTGAGGTAAGCAGATTTGTGCAACAGGGCTAAGCTTGAATTAAACCAAACCTTCGCTTTAATGTTAATATGACCTGGCAGTCTAAAGCCAAAATAACATTTCCAAGATGGCAGGTGAGTGAGGGGACTTGCAATGAATGTAGCTAGAATAAGCTTTTGGTAAAAGTAGCTGGAATGAACATTTGGTCAAACCAACTAAACTATCAACAACCATGCCAAAACACATTTGGCCAATCTAGCCACTCAGCCAGCTTCAGTCGATAATAATACAGCTCTTTGTTCCTCACTTTCTTTTATACAGAGGGTCTGGTGATTCACAAGTGGGAAATGATTAAGGTTAAAAAGAGTTGATCAGCAGGTCACCAACAGAAAGTATGGAAGTTTATATTTTTTTCCAATTCTGAAACTTGGTTTTCAGATGAAGATTATACTATACTACACTATTCAAATACTATTTAAAAATACAATGAATCCAGACAAATGTATCTCCCCAGCTTATCAAAAAGCAGCAAGGTGCATACGTGGCTAAATGAAATTATAATTTTCCAGGTCAATACAGAATTTTTCCAGGACATTTTAACATTTTAGCCAATTTCCAGGTGTTTTCCATGACTGGAAAGGCTCTCTCTAAAATTTCAGGTTTTCCAGGTTTTCCAGGACGCGTGGGAACCCTGAGTTTCTGTAAGAATCATGCGGGTGATACAACACCCCTTTCATTTCCTTTTCAAAATCTGAATACCAGTAGACACATGCCTAAGAAGGACAAAACTGCTTTTTTAAAAAACATTGAGAATGTTCCTAGCAAAAGTTAGGGCTTCCCAAAATTTGGACATGATTTTGAAGTACCGAAAATTCAGTTTTTTGCCTTCAAATATCTCGCTGCGCCTTAATCTTACCATCTTACCATATAAATGTTGGGGAAATAAACTTTTGAGTAATGATGTCAATTCTGTGGCAAATTGAAGACACTGTCCTTAAGGGCCTCTTCAAACTTGGACCTTTTACATTTTTGTACCGTTTTCATGTGTCTCTCACAGTTCATATGACACTCAAAACCTTATTAGTTTGTTATATTGGAACCTCCTCTTTTAGAATTTGACTAAAATATATGGGCATGAATTGGTGATGTTAAGCTAGAGGCAATTATTTTAGGCAAATATGAAATGAAGTGCCATTTTAGATGCTCATAGCTCTGTGTGCCATCACTCAAAACAGTTGAAATTTGCCTTACTTTGTTCGTCTGCACTCATATTATCTGTGGTCCAAATATATAGGTGGCTTTTTGTTCCATCATCAAGTAAATGAATTTTATTTACAGCAGATTTGCACCTATGATAACTTCAATGGAGGGTTGTACTGACTAACCAGATAAGCCAAAGTTTGTAAACCTGTTTGAGCCATTGTCAGGCCCCGTTTACACAAACTCAGATAACCATAAAGACGCACAAGTTTCTCTGCGGTTGCACCTCTCTGTTACACTTACCCGAAGGTGAAGACGGAGAATCTCACAAACTCCGGGCAAGGTGGAGATGTCGGAGAACCCTGTCTTCAGACATTTGTGTAAGTACCCATAACCGGAGCTCTATCACCAAAGACAGTTGAAGCACGTTCGCGCATAGTAGTAGATTTTCACAAGGGCACCACCTGGTTTTGAATGATGTCAGGACTTTTACCAATAAATCGTCTTTTTGGAGTTATCATGTTTTTTTGGCATGCATCTCTCATATTCTGTAAGTGTTTAACATGATTTCAAGACTAATGTTGTAAACTGTTGGTATTTCTATCAGATGAAGCTGCCAGGCAGTAAATAGCCTACTAAAATTTCAAGTTGTTAGCGAGCTAACGCTAGCGATCTAGCTAACGTAATGTTTTACATTTATATTTGAGATGTAATTTATTGACAGCCTGCGGGTAACATTACTGAGTTCATTTTAAGTGGACAGCGCAAACGTAAACATAGTTTACAGCAATATGTGAGGTTTGAGCAAAGTCCAAAACGACTAGCTTATAGTTAGCATATAGCTATGTCGTCATGGTAACTGCCAAACAAACCCTCTCTGTCTAAAGCTAAAAAGCACACTTGGTTCATACAACATTGTTTTGCAGAGGAGCGACTGAATTGTCATGTGTTGGTTTCATTAATGATCACAGACAATATTATGGCACACATACATTAATATCATTCTATAATTTCTTAAGGGGAAATGTTAATGATGTGACGTAATGTGACACTGCTGCTAATGCAGACCGAAACACTTCACGTTTGTGGCCATCTGCCACGATGTTGCTCCCTTGAAAGATCTTTGATAAAACTGTGACGTGGTGGTTAATTGTCACCGCCTTTCTTAGCCGTTTTTGATGTTTGTGTAAATGCGATCGTTTTCTTACTCGGGGGAGGGGAAGATAACCGGTTTCTTGAAGACCCGGGGAAGTGTAAACTAAGCATCAGACTGTAGAAATGGTGGCACAGTGGTTATGTCACAGACTAACAATCAGTAGACCAAGGTTCAATTCCCTAGCATCAAGTTATTTATGTATTGCTTTGAGTAAGAAAATTATTAGGCAACATTACTTGATTAGATAAAGAAGGCTACCACTCAAATATATTGCAAACAATACAAAAGTATCAAAACTAAGTGTCTCGCTCAGGGGAGTAAGAGGGCAGTCAAGTACAGAACCACCATCTTATCAGCTTCAAGTGTGCTAGGCAGTTTTTTTACACGTTGTGCTATCAACACTCAATTGATGCTGCGTATACTTTTCTTCTTTGAAGATGTATTCTTTAAATCCAAAATTTTGATTTGAAATATGAAAAGACACTTGTGCGTTTTTATAAAATCACTTGTGTGTCTTTATAACTGTTTGCTAAACCTATTAGTCTTGGGAATGGTCTCCTTTGGGGTAGTAGACTAAAGGTAAATGACCAATATCAAATCAAATGTCTGTAAATGTATCACTTTGTTTGAAACCAAAATGTTCAATACACCCTTCAGACAATCTAGATATTCAGCTTAGACACTGCTCACAGAATCTACGTCAAGACTTAGAGCATGAGAGTAACAAATCCCTTGTCCGATGTAAAGACTGTATGCTTAGATCAGTGCCAGTCGTAAGTTTAGGACTCCTAATTTTTGGGATAAGAGTAATTCACAAAACAATTTAGTGCTAAAAGTAGCAACTAAGTCTGGGACAGCGCTTCTAAGTCACTAAGATAACTCCTAATGATTCTTCACGTGCGTTTCGAAAGATTAGGACGTAATACATGCAATCGCGATGTGTTAGGAGTTGCTCTTAGTGACTTAGAAGTCCTCTGTACTACCCCTAAGCTGTCCCAGACTTAGGTGCTACTTTTAGCGCTAAATTGTTTTGTGAATTACTCTTATCCCAAAAGTTAGGAGTCCTAAAGTTACGACTGTTACGCTCATTTTTTAGGAGTTCCTCCTAAATTTGACTGTTAACTCACTGACTGCCGATGACGTCTTTAGACGTCAACTGAAATACTACCGTTCACTGCCAATGACGTCTTTAGACGTCATCTGCGTTTTTTTATGGGGCAGGCTGCAGAAAGACCAAGGGAACCTTGTCTGTAAATATCAGAATTCTCCGTCGAAATTTGTTATTCCAAATTGATCCTGAGGGTGGCAGTGTGTCACTTTGGATGTGAGATGAGCATAGATTCATAGGTATAGCCAAGGGAGAAGTAGAGAAAGCTAATAACATGGCTAAATATGCCGCTAGCATAGTGCAGACATAAATCGGAGAGGTTTAGGCAGTTCACACTCGATCAGAGTATGTGTCACTGCCATAGTAGTTCCAGTAGTGTTCCGATCGTGGGAGATGGAGGAGATCAACCTTGGCCAAACGGAAATTGCAGTTGTGACTTGCTTCACTGCCCAGCTAGCTCACAGTTCCGGGTCAGGTAAGAATTTGCGAGCTGGATGTTGATTACTGAGTTCTCGCTGTCACAGCCTATAATAGCATATGTTTACCTTGTTACAACAATGTCTATTTTATTACCAAAAGCCCCGCTGTTGTTTTTGTGGTCTTATCAAAGGAAGACATTTTCCCGATGTTTGACGTGCTAATAGACCGAAAAATGTGCGCATCCAAGACACTATCGTTGTCAAACAAAACGCTACTTTTCTCCCTTCTTTGGTCAAAAACGGGAGTTTTTGGAGAAAGTAGCTTATGTTCGCCTGCTGATTTCTAAGCAATGGAAAGGGGTAGAAACGAACTTTTTTTTTCTGGTGAAAGAAGAGAGTCTGCTCTTTCTTGTGGTCATTGTTCATGTAGTCATAACACAAAATATTCGGTGGCTCTTTAAAAAACAGTCAAAATTCTCCAAAACCTCTGCCAGTATGGAGCTCTCTATTCTGAAAACGGCTGGCAGTCAATGAGTTAAGAGCTACTTTTAGCCTTAAGATTCTTTGAGACTATGGCCCCAGGCGCTAAGCTTGTCATCTGTCACATCCGTGAAATTCAGGTGCCTCCAACATGGCTTCAATACTGACATTTTTTCCCCCAGCTTTGTCCACATGATGGTGCTGTTTTCAATTTCACGTATTTCTAGAGGGCCTATCGATGTATGTAATTTATGCAGTTAATAAATGCCATTTAATGGTTAATAACGCAAAAATGCCTCCAAGATATTTAAAATACAAATAGATTGGATACATGTCAACATAATAAAAATTGTTTCAACCTTTTTTACTGATGGCGCATAAAGATTTGGTCCTCTAATTTCAATGTCAATTTCATATTTGCCAAATGAAACATCCCCTCTATCAGTACTTGAAGATTTTGCAATCTTCAACCAATTATATTTCAAAACAGGACCATATCTTTATGATTGAGCAAGGTTACATGTTTGCACAAGCAGTGAGAGGCCCCAAAACAAGGCTCCAAAACTGAAAAGTTGAGTTTTCAATGACCACCTAATGGCTGTCAGTTGAGCTAGTGACCATCATAAAAATATATTTCAAAAGTGTTGGACCCATGCTTGGGTCTTGAAAGCCCACTGAAATATGGAAAGGCAAATTTGTGCATTTTGAAAATGCCAGTCATTTCAAGAGTCCCTAGTTTTTTTTAGGAAAGGTCCAAAATATTTAAATTGTTTTTTTCATATCTATCCCATATATGTATCTATGAGAATTTTGTCATTGAGATCTGAAGAGGGTTTGTATCAGCCCCTATGGAAATCTGCAGAATCTGCAGTCTTACAGAAACTGACTCTTAATTGAATCCGACAAGTTACATGCGCTTGATTTTGGGAAATGTGTGAAGCAGTGGAGGTGTTCTAACTCGAAAAGAATTTTACGTCTTTTGATCAATAAAATAAAAGTTGGAATGAGAGCGCAGCAGGTTGATAAAGCGATGCTGGTTAAAAGATTCCTTGATTACTCTGGATTTTGGTTAACCTGCAGCTTGCATGTGGTCATTTTAATGAACTAGGCTATTTAGATATTGAACCATTAAAAGAATATGAAGACTAACGTGTCCCTGTAAGATGAAATCACGGACACTTATTGCAGACAGACATTGGAATAGAAAAGATGAGCATACGTTACAACAGACCAAAGTGCAAACACAAGGTGCACTTACGACAATGAGCAAATAAATGCAACAGAGCCTTACATGCAGCAATGCATTCGATCTGAATGCAATATAGTGTATCTGTCATATCACCCATGTATTGGAATTACTACATCATAAACAAGCTTTAACTGCGGTCTGTCGCATTTGCGCAACTTGTTCGTTTATTTATTTCAGCAACTTCGAAGTTAAAATTTTTATTAAGCCATGTTTGAAGATATGAACCTAGGCTACTTATGTGCAAACAATGCAGCGCTGTGCATTCATGGTCAACTAATGTTGTTACAATGCATTGCCTCTATGTGCCGCCACGTGTGCATACGCCTGAAATGAAAGTGGCGTGGGGAACCGTACATTCTCACGTTCAAGTCACTTTTAGTAAATCCGACCGTGAGCGTGACAGATGGCGTACGCACTGTTTTTGTACGTACAGACCTTTAGTACATGAGGCCCCTGGTCATCACGGCTTCATGGAGGACTATCACAAATTGCATTTTGTGCACAATTTCTAAAGATTTCTAAAGTAATACATACCATATGTATTACCATACATTGCACAATTTCTAAAGATAGTCTACTTCAAATACCATATGTATTACCATACATTGAATTTATAGCTGTAACTTTAATATGCTCAAAGGAAATGCAGTCTGTGATCCTGAGAGTTAATATGAGATGGCTTATTATTGTAAGAAACTAAAACTTACTCACTAAAATGGAGTATAAATCGGCAGGTGATAGAAAATTTAGATTTATTGTCACGGGCCTAAAAGGACCTGCATTGAAAACTCTGCAAATTGATTGATAGATAATCTAATTGATAAATAATTAATAAATGAAAGATAATTTATTAAAGTATTTTACTATTTTTTCTAGCATTACTGCCTTTGCATTTTAACATAGTGAATTGACTATTCAGTAGTGATGCGCGGGCCGATGATTTTTACGCCCCGCCCCCATCACGCAGCCAACCCAGCCCGCCCGACCCGAAAGATTACGCAATGATTTTTAACCCGACCCGCTTAATTTTTAAAAAATAAATAAGTGTTTATACAGGGCCTAGGCATATTAAACAACATACATGAAATGTCTGCGGCCGCGCGAGGGGATGGTAATGTCATGGGCTGCCAGCAGCGAACTTCCCTCTTGGATCAATAAAGTTAGTTCCCCCCCCCCCCCCCCCAAAATAGTTCTTAGCTTGGAACTGCCCTGGCAATATGTAAAAAATTAGACAAATAGCAAACGGTTTAGATGTATTGGATATTTACTGAACATCTCAAACTTTTACAGAGAGTTCATCCACGATTTGCAAAACTGAAAGAAACAAATACTTTGGCAAGGGGAGCGGGGGCAACCCCTTTATGCAAACTGGGGTCGGGCTCCGTTACGGTGAAGTGAATGAGATATGTGTGGAACACTGTCAATAAAATGGTCATAATGTCTTTTTGGAGTCATTGAGGATTTTTTTGGATGTATTTATCATATTCTACAACTGCCTATCATCATTTCAAGCAAAGTAATGTAAGTTGTTATAGTTCGTATTTGTAGCAGAAGTTTAATTCAGGTTAGGCAGCTGCATTTTACTACAAATTGTTAGCGAGCTAACGCTAGCGAGCTAGCTAACGTAATTTTTTTTAAATTGAGAAGTGGTGTTTCATTGAATGACAACAAGCTGGACAATGTTGCCGAGATTAGTTTAAGTTGACAGACCAAAAATAAACGAAGGCTAGTGCAAAATATTAAGTTTAAGCGAAGTCTAAAACGGTTTGCTTCTAGTTAGCATACTGTTGCTATGTTACTTGCTATTCACTTGAACTAGTCCGTTAGCATTGGTGCCGTGCGCAGAGGGAGAGAGAGCAAACACACAGGTGCAGGCGCTGTCAATTGGCATTCTGCTGTCTCGGATGTGCGTGTGATTTTAACATTGTAATTATGACTGTCTGTGATCTGACCCGACCCGACCGCAACCCGTGGATTCTTAACTCATTGACTGCCAGCCGTTTTCAGAATAGAACGTTCCATACTGCCAGAGGTTTTGGGGGATTTTGACTGTTTTTTAAAGAGCCACAGAATATTATGTGTTACGACTACATAAACAATGAAACTACCACAAGAAAGAGCAGACTCTCTTCTTTCACCAGAAAAAAGTTCGTTTCTACCCCTTTCCATTGCTTAGAAATCAGCAGGCGAACATAAGCTACTTTCTCCAAACATTCCCGTTTTTTATCAAAAAAGGGAGAAAATTAGCGTTTTGTTTGACAACGTTAGTGTCTTGGATGCGCGTTTTTTTTCGGTCTATTAGCACGTCAAACATCGGGAAAATGTCTTCCTTTGATAAGACCACAAAAACAACAGTAACAGGGGGCTTTTGGTAATAAAATAGGCATTGTTGTAACAAGGTAAATATATGCTATTACAGGCTGTGACAGCAATAACTGAGTGATCAACATCCGGCTCGCAAATTCTTACCTGACCCGGAACTGTGAGCTAGCTGGGCACTGAAACAAGTCACAACTGCTATTTCCGTTTGCCCAAGGTTGATCTCCTTCATCTCCCACGATCGGAACACTACTCGAACTACTATGGCAGTGACACATACTCTGATCGAGTGTGAACTGCCTAAACTTCTCCGATTTACGTCTGCACTTTGCCAGCGGCATATTTAGCCATGTCATTAGCTTTCTCTACTTCTCCCTTGGCTTAACCTATGAATCTCTGCTGATCTCACATCCAAAGTGACACACTGCCACCCTCAAGATCAATTTGGAACAACAATTTTCGACAGAGAATTCTGATATTTACAGACAAGGTTCCCTAGGTCTTTCTGCAGCCCGCCCCATTAAAAAACACAGTTGACGTCTAAAGACGTCATTGGCAGTGAACGGTAGTATTTCAGTTGACGTCTAAAGACGTCATTGGCAGTCAATGAGTTAAGAAAATAATGGCCCGACCCAACCCGGCCCGCGGGCTAGCCCGAGGGTCCCGCTGGGCTCGGGCCGGCCCGCGCATCAGTACTATTCAGCAATGTATTTTTTTCCTGCATGAATATATACATATATATATATATATATCCATATCCAAACCAACGTTAAAGCCACAATTGCCAGTGGGTGTGACAATTATTCAACCTGTTACTAAAATTGAGCATTTTAGATAAACAATGACCCGCCTGATGGTTCTGATTGCAAAGCACAAACCAGGGTATACATGATGATACCCTTGACTTAATCAGGGTAACTAAGTTCAAAATACATGGATTGTGACATTCTCGCTGTACCTACATTCTAGCTACTAGTAATAGGCCTTGGCTTAAACATTAAAATTGTAGCACATGATATAACAATGGAAGTGAAAAAAAGAAAGTCTCATCAGGCGCAAGGGCTCATGCGCAGTGTTGGGGAAGTTACTTTTAAAAAGTAGTTTTTGCTCGTTACTCGTTACTTCTTGGAAAAGTAGTCAGTTACTTTACTTAGTTACCTTCTATGTGTAACGGAGGCCAGCTAGCGCGGCTAGCTCGGTGGTAGTGTGTAAATCCTCATCACCCAATTCCATGGGCGCTTCTAACACGCTGAGTTAGAAGCTCGGGCTTTTGGCTCAGTTGGTTAGAGCGTTCCACTCCCACGGCGGGAGTTTGTAGCTTGCGGGGTGGCGGGTTCGAGACCCGTGTGCGGTGCGGACCGCCACCGGCTACATTGGTGCCGTGACCCGGATGGGAGTGAGGATTTGGAGGGTGAGTGTAACGGAGGCCAGCTAGCGCGGCTCGCTCGGTGGTAGTGTGTAAATCCTCATCACCCAATTCCATGGGCGCTTCTAACACGCTGAGTTAGAAGCTCGGGCTTTTGGCTCAGTTGGTTAGAGCGTTCCACTCCCACGGCGGGAGTTTGTAGCTTGCGGGGTGGCGGGTTCGAGACCCGTGTGCGGTGCGGACCGCCACCGGCTACATATGCAAAGTAACTTTTTGCGTTATTCGTTACTTTTACGTTACTTTTGTATAAAAAAAGAAAGTTCTATTGATGACATAACAAGTATTTCTTTTATGCTCTTTATTCTGCTCTTAACATGAAAATATTTGGCTACAGGCTTCAACACTAAAGCCCTGTGAAACAGTAGTAAATAACAGCCTCAATACAGGCCCCATGGCTGAAGACGATCTTCGACCTGTGGAATCGGCTTGGTCTGTGCCGTTGGAGAGTGGATGTAACCACAATCCATAAAGGCGCCGGAATCAATTGGAAAACATATAAAAACTGCACAACGTACACAATTAACAAATCAATGATCAAACGAACAAATATCTTCCATACAGTTCATCATGCCTAACGGCCGAATCACACCGCATCTGGGCGTTCGCGGTGCGGGAGCGGGGCGGTCCGTGAGCGGTGCCTGTGGACTTGGGCATTCACACAAGAAATTGTTTCTGCGGTGTTCTGCGCCAAGCGGCTGCCCGAGCTCTGCATTCAAAATCTATAGACACCGCGCAAGTCCCGCTTACCGCGCTGAAAACGCTTGGAAAAATAGAACTTGTTTCTATTTCAAAAAAGCAGCGCGGGAGCTGCGCGGTTCACCGCTCAGAAACCGGACAGGAGCCGCACAGAACACGCGTGCAGTCTGAATGACCTAACCTGCTAACATGTATTCTAAATGAAATCGCCCCAAAACCGCGCCCGCACCGCTTACGCGCGCTCACGCACAGGTTTGTGTGTGAATCGGCCGTAAGTCGTATGGGACCCTTCTGCCAAACCAAAGGGGTATTTGGGGGACATCTAAACATTAGAAGCCTCCTCCCCAAATGCGACGAAATTAAAACATTATTGTTGGACTCAAACTTGGACTTTTTTTGTCTCACTGAAAGCTTCATAGCAAGATTTTAACTTCTATTATTGATGTGCCAGGATATAACTGTTTTAGAAAGGACAGGAAAGTTGGTAGAGGGGGTGGTGTGGTTGTCTATATTACGGATTCCTTCAGATGCGCTGAAATCAAATTTGACCCTGACGTGCAACTTGAATGCCTTGGACTAAATGTCTATTTATCAGCGGAGATGCATTTTCGCATCGTGGCTCTCTATCGTCTCAAGACCATCTCTCCACTGTTACGTATTCCATATGTACGGGGAATGACCCCACACCTGCTAAGGACCGTGGATAGGCTTTAAGACACATCGGCTCGCCCGGCCACCCCTACACCTGAACCTATAAACAGGGTTCCTACGCAGACTTGAAAAGTATGAAATTAGATTTTAGTATTTTTCAGGTCTGGAAAAGTATGGAAAACAAGAAAGATGGTATGGAAAAATATTTGTGATTCCATCAGGTCCTAAATGGCAAAATGTGTGCTGCTCTAGGCCATACAGTGAGTGTACAACAGGCTAGTAGAGTAGAGTAGCCCACATGTGTCTGTGTGCCCAATTGTAGATTTTAGAAGTATCTGCAACTTCACTCCATTGGCAGACCTTGGGCTAAGTTCTCTGATGTCGGCCCAGTATGCGCACACTATTTTAGCACCCCTGCCTAGCCAAAGTCAGTGCATACCCTGCACTACAGTATGAATATGTCCAAATGTAAACATGTTAAAGGAAAAGTTAGGTTTGTAGCACTTTTAGACTCTTTTCTAGGATGTCTAGGATGGAATAGAATGATCCGACGCCAAAATATTGTTGATCCTGTCTCGGCTATTTGGCTCATTTAGAATCCCCTGTCTGTTCAGAATGCCTTGCTTTGTGCATGTCTTCAAATGCCTTTAGAACTTGTTTGTTATTTAAAATATGGGTTATTCCGTGCCAAATCAACAAATCTGAGACAAAATTCCGCCTGACCATCTTCGATTTGCTCCAAACTTTATGTGAATAATGTTACCATACCCAGGATCTATTACATGAAATATTACCATTGTATCTTCTATAGTTGTTGAGATATGGGGTCTTAAAAAAGGGGGTCGTGTGTCAAGAAAGTGGAGCTCTGAGAAAATGTCCATGTTCCACAAAACGTTTCATGCTACATTTATGAAACTTTCAGGACATATTCTAAAGTAGTATTTGTCTTTGCACTGTGAAGTACACCTTTCACATTAGCACATTTGCTGAGTAATGCTTTACTGAAAATGGCAAGAAAATTACATTTTTGCTATCTATTTCACAGTACTATATCTTGGATGTGAATGACATCAGATCTTTAGTATTTCTATGCAGTTCACACAAGTTATTGTACATGTTCTTCAAGTAGGTAAATATTTGATATTAATAACAGCTTTTGAGTTTTGAGACCTAGAATTGATATTGAATTGAATCAAGGATCGAATCGGATCGTGACCCTGTGGATCGAAATTTAATCGATTCAGGAAATTTGAATAGATACCCAGCCCTAGTATATATTAGAGCTTAGATCAGGCCCAAAAAATTGAGCCCGACCCTACCGAAGACCGATCATTTTCTGCCCAAGCCTGGCCCGAGAGATAACGTGTGATAATGAGCCCGAGACCGATTTAAACCCGACATATTAAATAGCCCTAATAATGCAGAGCTCCGGTTATGGGTAGTTACACATATGTCTGAAGACGGGGTTCTCCGACATCTCCACCTTGGCCGGAGTTCGTGAGATTCTCCGTCTTCACCTTCGGATAAGTGTAGCAGAGAGGTGCAACCGCAGAGAAACATGTGCGTCTTTATGGTTATCTGTGTTTGTGTAAACGGGGTCTTAGTTATATGGCCATGTGATGTCTTCTTTGGCTGTTTTGGGGTGAAATACTGCTGACGTGACACCACTTGATGCATTACTCCCACCTACAGCGTGAATTAATTATCACAGTTTGATTGACCTTAGTTTGACTCATACAAATGAGATTAACTGACGAGAGGATACACGTTGTAAAATGCATGTTGTCAAAACAATTGGCCTTCTTGACTGGCAGAAACTTCAAATTACAACTTTGATGCAATTAAATAATTACATTACGATTCCTAATTTAAAATCAAGCCGTCATTACATAAGGTGCCCACCTCTACATCACAGCCTTAGCATGGTATGCCACTTACTAAGTGAAATAACGGTCATCAAGAATTGTTTAAATCATACATATAAATATATGTTTTTAGAATTTATTAATAATAATGGTGTGTAGTTGCTCATTACATACTACTATTATGGCCAAATTAGCCCATGCTTAACTTTCTAAAATAACTGAAGCTTGCATTGGCATTATATCATTGTATTGGCAAATAGCACATCCTCCCGAAGCCCATGCTTTATTTCTGAACATATTCCAACACAAACTCGTATTTTGCTATGTTAATTGCATAGGCTTGCCTAGACTGCATGACTGGGGATTGTAGGTCTAGGGTTGGAACTGGCGAGGGTTTTTGTGAATGGGATTTCAGTAGGCCTTGCCTAGTAGGCGTGGTTTTGGGCCTGTGTTTTTCTCGCCTGTTTGTTTAGGAGACATGCACTTGATCAGTGTTAGCGTTAATAGGTAAGTTTTTTGGGAATTATTTAACTCTCGTACAAGTGTCCGGGTAGTATTTTACTATTGTGGAATTCGGGTTTCATAGTGGGGTGGCTAGTTGTGCGGGCAAACACTCTCCCCAATAGACTTGTTTCACACCTGAACATTCCGACATTCCATGGTAGTAAACTGAACATTCTATCATTGAAATGCATTGGATTTATGCCTCTTTCTGACTTGAAAAAAATGGGTAATAACATTTCAAACATGTTTAAATTCACTTTCCTTCAAATAATACACATTTGAAGCACACAAATTGGGAGGTCCCGAATAAATTGAAGCTTCATGCACATAAATGTAAAACCACTTTTATCTACTCGGGACCTCCAAATTTGCATTACTACCATGGAATGCTTTTAGAACCTCGGAATGTTGAGGTGTGAAACAAGTCTATTAGAATGCCTCGGCGCTGGGATGGACCGTAGGGCACCGCCGCTGAGTAAAGCTGCATCGGCTTCGGTCGGGATGGCTGGCATCTGACGGTATTGGTGAGTGTGCATTTTTCATTGTTCACTGATCCACGGTTCTTGGGCTCCGTCAGAAGATAGGTTAGTTTAGTCGGGGGGTAAATGTTTAGGGGAAATGCCTAGCGACTGTGTTGCCCTGCTGTGATATCCGCGTTGCACTTGTAGCGTTAGCCGATACGTTAATTTGTTTGGTAACGTTAGTCCTGTCTATCGGATACATGTTTGATTACTAGAGTTGGTTTTTGTATAACGTTAGTGAGAGAGCTTGTTCGTGCACTTTATTATGTTTTTGGATTGTGTTTGTTTACGGTAGCCTATTTGTTTTCACTCATTGGCCGTAAATATTCATGTTGAACTGTGCTTGTTATGAGCGCTTTGGATGAGTTTTTGGACGACTCCTTCGGAGAGCTTGTTGGTAACGTTAACTAAAGAGCAGTTGTTTAATGTTGCTGATTATTATGCAATTGAAGTAACGTTGCCCAAGTCTGCAAAAAAGGATAAGTTGCTTGAGTTCGTTCGTGAGCATTTAATATCTAAGCACAGGGTGCTTGCTCTTTTTCCAAATCAAAATTCCAGACTTTTTCCAGACTTTTTCAAAACTGATATCTTTTTCCCCAAGACCTTGATTCAGGGGCACAACTACCCCGCCATAGAAAAACAGTACCACTAAAATTACATAGAATCAATTCAACATCATATGATAACCTTCAAAGTAGTATTGTTGGTAATGTATACTGTGAACAACACATGACACAACAACAGTGAAGGCAGCACATCAATGAAGAATATAGGATGCATAGTTGTAAAGAGAAGTAGTAGGGGGGTTTGGGGGTTCCCCCCAAGAAATTTTTGAAAAATTAATCTGCAATCTGGTGCATTTTAACTCGCATAGCAATTAATTAAGTGGATTACCTACTGCATTGCACATTATTTGAATGCTGCATGAGGTCACTGACGATAGCAGCCCTGGCTGATATCATTGTAGTTGGTAGTCAGTGAGACCTTGTAATATTTCTTACAATTGAACCAAAATTAATTTCATTTCAGACCTTAATGGCATTTACTGTTGAATTTCCAGTTTGATGTGATGCACATAGTCTTTTGGACCCTTTTAGGATAATAATGAGAAACATGATGGGGGGCAGTCTTTCTTTGCAATTTGTTAAATTCACTGATATTCATTGAAAATGTGTCTAAATACTTGAAGGAAATGGGCTACAGTAGCCTACCTTGTGTTTCTGAATCTGTAGCCTAATTGGCACACGGTAGGCTATTCCTTGACCAACATATCAGTCATGGTATGTCTGAAATTACCACTTTAGCCTAATATTGGAGACTACAAAAACAGCTGTGCTTGGTACAGTGATGTTATTGCTACCTCATTGTAGATCTACAGATAGGTATGCCAATGGCTTCCACTGTTTTGGAATGCAGCCTATGATGCAGGCTCGTTATCATGCATATAGAACTGTTTCCACAATAGGCTAGCCTACTTCGAACTCATTAATTAATCTGTAGGATAAACGGTTTATCAAAGCAACTAGTAAGCAGAATAGATGAGTAGCTCTTGTGACACTCTTTCAAATGATATATGTATGACATCTATGAGAGGAAAAATCAATTAACAGAGAAGTTATTAAACAGAGAAGAACTGATAGATTTGGAATCCATAAGCGCACGGCGAGCAGTGCACATCGCAATATTAAATACATTCACGGTTTTTATAACGCAAAGGGTAGGCTAGGGTGGTCTGTAGTGGTAGGGACAATTTTAAGGTTACCTGCTGTCATTCATGCACAACAATGGTTGACATATCATCTATCACAGACATGGGCGCACTTCTCAACTGGGGTGAATTAAAACTGTAGACAATAAAGTAGAGGGGAGGGGTCTTTCTTACGTTGTTTTAAATCATAGTTTTTACACCCTTATACTATTTCTTATTTCAATATTATTCTGTGTCTTTAAGCATACTTTTTTTCCATACTTTATTAAGACTTTCACATGAAATCCAAGACTTTTCAAGGTCTGGAAAACAGCATTTCAAAATTCCATACTTTTTAAGACTTTCAAGACTTGAGCAAGCACCCTGTAAGCAGGTGTTGCCATTCTTTTGCACTCCAGTAATGGATCAGACTGGTTCTAAGACAGATGCGCCGTCTGCGGCAAAATCTGTTACTGTTACATCTACTGATCTAACTTTTGAACAACAGAAAAAACTTTTGCAAATGCAATTGGATCAAAAAAAGTTAGAAATGGAACAGATGACTTTAGAAATGGAACGCAAAAAACTTGAAGTAGCTGAACGGGAAAAAGAGCATTCGCATGAGCTTGAGAAAATGATGCTGGAGCGCATTCGTTTTGACTTGATGGCTGAGGGGAAATACAACAGTTCCAGTCAGTCATCAAGTAGTATAGCTAGTAGGCTATGGTGAAATTCCTTCCAAAGTTCAATGAAAGGGACCCAGACGTGTTTTTTTCCTTGTTTGAAAGTGTTGCTAGCGATCAGAAGTGGACAGATGAGGACAAGGTTTTGTTGTTGCAAACTGCTTTACTGGGCCGTGCTCAGGACGCATTTGTCGCGTTGTCTGCTACTGATCGTAAAGTTTATCAGACCGTGAAAGACGCAGTCTTGAAAGCATATGAGCTTGTCCCAGAAGCTTATAGACAGCGTTTTCGGAACTTTCGTAAATCTGATAAACAGACATATGCAGAAGTAGCGCGTGAATTGTCCAATTTTTTCCATCGCTGGCTTGCTGCTGAAGCCGTGGTTGATGGGTTGCAGGGAGCTCACAATTGTTTTGTGGTTTCGCACTCAATGGCATTTTAGCGCATGCCGTCTTGTATGGTTGTTTGTATCAGTCACATAATGCTGCAGCCTTTGTTTTGTTAGTTTAAGACTCTTTTTTTGGTAACCAGTTTGGATTGGACTAATTGTTTGTGATATGGATCCTTTTGAGGAATTTCTAGCTGCTCCTACGGAGGAGGCATTGGAGACGTTCAATAAAGATCAGTTGCGCAAAGTAGTGGAACATTTAGAACTGAATATCTCATTTAGCAAAAATACAAAGCTCTCTAATGTCCGTCGTGCCATTAAAACTAACTTAGTGGAGGGGCAGGCGATAACACTGTCTTCTCTTTCTGATGAAGGGCCGAATGTAACATCAACGCCCAATCCTTCAACATCAGCTCAAGTTCAATTGCCTGTTTTACCTTCTAGTGAAGGCCTTACGTTTGCAGAGCGCAAAGAATTGCTACTTTTACAGCATGAGCAACAGTCTAAAGAGCGTGAATTAGATCGTAAATTTGAATTGGAAAAAGCAGAGCGCAAACGTGAGTTTGAATTAAAACGAAAGGAGCTGATTAGGCAATATGAGTTGCAAGACAGAGAAAAAGCACGTTTCCTGGAGTTGGAGAAAATTCGTTTGGCTAATGAGTTGGAGAAAAAGAAACTGGCTCACGAAGCTGATGGCATCTGGTAATGGTGAGGGCCGTGCGCCAACTATTAACATCGCTCAAATGGTCAAACTGTTGCCTAAATTTAACAAGGACGATCCCGATGTATTTTTCTCATTGTTTGAGAGCATTTCAGAAGATAGAGTCTGGTCAGATTCTGATCGTATCTTGCTTTTGCAGAGTGTACTGGTGGGCAAAGCGGAGTTGAGCGTAAAGTTTATACATCTGTTAAAGAAGCGATCTTATGAGCTGGTTCCAGAGGCGTACCGCCAGTGTTTTAGAAACTGGGGTAAAGGCGATGGGCAGGCTCATGTTGAGGTGACTCGTGAGAGCTCGTGAGATCAAGGCTCATTTCCAGTGTTGGCTAGCTGCTGAAGGGGTTAATGACTTTGATGCTTTGTGTAATCTGATGGTGCTAGAGCAGTTTAAGGATATTGTTCCAGATCGTATAGCAACATACATCTGTGAGCATAAAGTTAAATCTCCAGCAGAGGCTGCTGTTTTAGCAGATCAGTATGTCTTGACCCATAAAGATTTCAGTAGTGAATATGGCCGTAATAGAGAACCGCATCAGCATAACTACTCTGTTGTTGTAGACTCAAGTTCCAGACCTAAAGATGTTGAATCTGAATGTCATTACTGCTTTGAACGGGGACATTGGAAAAGAGAATGCCCTATTTTGCTCTCTAGAGAGAGACGTGGTAAAATTAAGCATGACACGGTGAGACCTGTAATGTTGGCAGCTACATCTAGCTCTGGGGCGAACAAGTTTCCTCCAGACCTTGATGAGGCCAGGCCAAGTGCTATGGCAGTTTCTGTAAGTAAACCTGTTTTGACATCTCATGTGAGCTTGTGCAGTACTGAAGCTGGGGCTCAGAGCTCTAAGAGGTTGAGTGTGATTATGCTCCCTTTATAAGAGATGGGTTTGTGTCTATGCTTGATGGCTCAGAAAAGGTGGGCGTAAGGGTGCTCCGTGACACCGGTTCTATGGAGTCATTTGTTTTGGGATCTGTTTTGCCTTTCTCTGCAAAGTCCAACACTGGCAGGAAAGTTTTGATCAGAGGAATGGGTCTGCAAACCTTCTCTGCTCCCTTACATAAGTTCATCCTGCATTCTGATTTGGTGGAGGGCAAGTTAACTATGGCTGTTCGACCTTCTGTTCCTGTTGACAGTATAGCAGTTATTGTGGGTAATAATCTGACCTCTGGACGCATGTGGTGTGATGTAATATCACCCCCTATTGTCAAAGATGTAATGTCTGGTGTTGATGACTGCTCAATTGGTTCGAAGTCTTCATGTTTAGCTTTTCATCTAGTGAGCGGTAGCTCTGATGATGGGGATGTGGGTAGCGGTGTGTCTAGCCATGACTCTGTTTGTTTGCCATCTTTGCCTATTAATTTGTCTTGCAGAGAGCTGGATCCGACCAAGGCAAAGGGGTCTGCAGGACCATTGGCTGTTGGGGAGGTGGTTCCTCCTGTGAGTTCTCGCATGGTGGCAGCATGCTGGGAGGTCGAGAGTGCTCCTAGAAGCTCGGTGGAGTGTATTCCCCATTATTTCTCTAAGGAGACTTGTTTTCTATACAAACTGGTTTTTGAGTTTCAGTTATTTGTTAATTATTTGTTAAACGGCGATACATGGAAGACCCATCACAACTGTGCATTGTTCCTGGGATGGGTTACATGGTCTTTGTGGGTGGGTATGTGTTTTGTTTTCTGTGTCCTCTAACCCCCTCACCTTTTTGTATGTGTTACAGTGTCTGAGTTGGTGTCTCGTGCACTGTGCATTTTTGTTATCACCATGTAGCTTGGGGCTCCAGCCTGTCCGTGGCATGGGCAGAGTTTTGGTTGGCTCTTTGTCTGGTGACCCAGGTTAAAACTGTTGTGGTCAACTTTCTGTCCTCTCTCTCTGTCTATGCCTTAAATGCTTTCACAGTGGCAGGTGGATTGCCGGAGTAGAGGAGTCAGGGGCAGTGAGATGACTATTCCGCATGCACAGTATTTTGTGACCTGAATGATTTATTCACTCCAGGGTGAGGGTCTGTATGGAGCTGGACAGCAGTTCGTCAATGTGATTCCTATGGCGAAACGTGAGTTTAGCGACCCGAAATTACATTTCTGAACAACGAAATCGAAACAGTTTGAAACGGTGTTGATATTAATAGACAATACAAGTGACAGGCACACGTTTAGCATGTTTTATTAATAGTTTATGTGCGATCTTTTTGGAGAGATTTTAGGGAAGCTGAGGTTCCCTTGCTGTCTTATGATAGTCGCCTCTGCTTCTGGGCCTATGTTCTGCCCCTCCCTTTATTCATCAATTAGGCTTTTCATTGGATGTGTTGTGTCTGCCTCTTCCTTGTATGTTTAGCCAATGAGGTTTCTTCTTTTAGGGGCTTCTTTTTTATTATTAATGAGCATTTTTGCCTGCTGTTGTTGATCATGATTTTTTTTTTCTTGGTCATCATGGCTTCATGGAGGACTATCACAAATTGCATTTTGTGCACAATTTCTAAAGATAGGCTACTTCAAATACCACGTTACCATACATTGAATGTATAGCTGTAACTTTAACATGCTCAAAGAAAATGTGGTCTGTGATCATGAGAATTAATGAGATGGCTTATAATTGTAAGAAATTAAAACTTCTTATGAATAATCATGGAGCATAAATCGGCAGGTGACAGAAAATTCAGATTTATTATCACGGGCCTAACAGGACCTGCATTGCAAACTCTTCAAATATTTGCAAATTGATTGATAGATAATTTACAAGTATATTGAAACTTTTTCTAGCATCACTACCTTTGCACTTGAATATAGTGAGTTGACTTATGAGCACATTAAATTTTGATGCATGATATAGATATCCAAATAAATGCTATAACCACAGTTGTCAGCTTATGGACATTGTGGGAATAAAGAATGAACCAATGTCTGAGTAGTCATGAATGTAAAGCACAAACCATACATGATGATACCCTTGACTTAATCAGGGTAACTAAGATCAAAATATATGCATTGTGACATATTCTGCATTCCATTTGTCTTGGAAACTTGGACGGACGGACGGACGGACGTACGGACGTCATGTCCGCTAAAAACACAACAAAATTGGTTTTGAATGCATTCCATTTCATTGATAAACTCGGATGGAAGGTAGAACCAAAATGAATTGAATATTGACCAAGACAGAGAAATACATTAATAATAGTAACAATCTTACTATAATGAATGATGTATAATACCAATATAATTCTGTGTACTGTCTGTAATCAAGTATTTCACCAACAAATAACACTTTAGAACAACCATGAATCCCTGGGCTACTTTACTAGTGAGTAGGAACTGGCAGTAGCCTAGGCTACCTATGCAGGGAGCTGACTATTTTTGGACTTTGCTTAAACTAGTTTGTTGCAGTCTAACTTTATTTTTGCTCTGTCCACTAAAACTAATATCATAATGTTATCTAGTTAGTTGTCATTCAGTGAAATACCACTTCTCAATTTAAAACGTTAGTTAGCTAGTTCACTAACGTTAGCTCGCTACAAACAATAGTCTGACAATAGCTACCTGAAGTGAAATGGAAGTTCATTTAGTCCTAAAACGAACAGTAACAGCATAGCCTAAACTGCTGGGCTTGAAATGATATCAAAAACTTACATGTCATGTCACAAACTTTATTTTACTCTGTGCATGTAATCCAGGGGGTTGTCATATGAAATGCCACAAGTGGTGTTAGCTAGTTCGTTTGCGCTAGCTTACTAACAGCAGCACTTTGCTGCACCCTGAAACGTTATTTTTTCCAAAAATGAAATGCAATGATTCCAAAATGATGATGCAATGATGTAATGATTGTTCTACTGTTCAAATTTGTGAGATACAAAAAGTAGGCTTCTGAATCAGACTACCAGCTCTATCCCACAGCAGTGCTTCTTTCAATGGGCGTCTAAAACTCGGTGTGCTCTTTGCTGGTCCGAATTTCCGAAGCTCTCTGAGTCGGAGGCATGGCTCGCGGGGACGCGCATGATTTCACTTCCTGTTTTTTTTTCACCGAAAAATACTAAAATCCGAAGCTCGGAATGCAAATGGAATGCACGAATACATTCTCACTGTACCCACATTCTAGTTACGAAATAATAGGCCTTGGCTCAAATATTAAAATTGTAGCACATGATTTAACAATGGAAATGGGGAAAAAGAATGTCTCATCAGGCGCTAGGGCTCATGGGTAATGACTTTTTTTCAAAGGGCACTAGAGTTAGTTGTGGGCGTGGCCCTTAGATTACTGCCACCATTGGGTTCAAAAGGCTTGTATCTCAGCCACCATGATAGAGAAGTATATCCAAATAAACTAGTCATTTTCTTAACAGAGTCAAGACAATGCTCTGTGACAGCACTGATGTCACTACAAAACAAGTGAAAATACATTGAATGAATTAACTTTCTAAACTAGAAAAGCACCCAGAGAGTGCAGATATCTTCCAAGGTAATGGTATCAAAGATGTAACTGAAATTCTAGTTTTAATACTGGATCACAACCATCATCTAAATTGAATCAAGTCTTGATTGTTCTAATATTGTCATCCAAATCCGTGCAGTTTTGAGTTATCTTGTACACAGACATACACACAAGCAGACAGACAAACACGGCGGCAAAAAACTGAACCTCCTTGGCGGTTGTGAACACTCTAGGCCTATTGCCTCTGTTTGACTTACTCATTGATGAATGCTTTCCATATAAAGCAAAGCAAGTGTGCTCACAAACTTTTAGATCTTCCGCATCTCTATCCCACTCATCATATGTTTATTGAGGAAATAAAATAAAATTAGTAGATGAAAATAAATTCTAAAGACATTGCTTTAGACAACTAAATACACTGATTATTCCACTTGTCCCTGGGGTACTAGAAAAGGTTATTACTATTATCTGTATTATTATTATTATTATTATTATTATTATTATTATTATAAGTAGTAGTAATGTTGTTCTTGTTGTTAGAGTCGATAGCTGATGTCAGCACTAAAATTGCTAAAATTGGGGGTAAAGGGTGGAGACCAAGTTCTGTGAGGGGGAGGGACTGTGGCAAAGGTACCAAAAGCACATGGCTACTTAAACAAAACAGAACATGGTTAGAAAGGCAGAAAAAATCAATCAACCCATACCTTGAAAGCTGTCTGACAGACTATTTTTTACGTTTGTGAAGCTAAAATGTAAGTTTAAACATTATAAACATTATATGTGAAACCCACGACGCATACCAAAGCGGACCAGAAGTTATAGGTATCTGTTCGTTCATTTTAATAGATACAGACGGCAAGTCCGGGCACGCCCATAAAATCAGGTCCTCGTGTCCCCCGTGTGGGGGAAAACAAACCATAAATTAGTGAAGGAGTCAATGGCATGCTAAGCTACAAGTTACACTGAGCACCATCTACAAGGAGCCAGACACATTTTTGAGGGCAATGCCTGAAGGTAGTAATGATGGTCCGATGGTCCGATGTTAATTCTGAACTTGACACCCCTCCAAATGCGATACTGATGACAATTTAGATGATGTTTGTTAGCTTCATTAGCTTGCTAACTAGCCAACTTCATTGATCACCACAGTAAATGTAGCTAACTTTAGCTTGCTTAACTGAGCTAATCAGACTTGTGATTGCTCCTGTCAAAAGTAAAGCAACTTTCAGAGACAGCTCATGACATTTCTGTTAGTGTAACTGCATTAAACAAATGATGGAAAAATTATTTTAGTCTTAACACAAGTAGGCAAACAGGTCATGATTAGACAAACATCTAATATGGGCTTTGTTCAATTTTACTTAGCGATCTTTTATTGTTAAGCAACTTTCTCTACCTTGTCCATTCACCATAATGTTAAATTGGCCTCTGTTATCCCCCACACTGACTCCACCCTCACACTTTGGGGGCGTTAACCGTATTTGCCATCTGTATCTATTGGCTCGACAGGACCTATATGCTAACGCGAAAGAGGGCGTGACTTCGGCTCCCTATTGGCTAAACACACAAGGAAGAGGCACACACAAAACATCCAATGAAAAACCTAATTAATGAATAAAGGGAGGGGCAGAATCTAGGCCCATAAGCACATGGCTATGTAAGCAAAGTAGGCCATAGCAACCAAGGGACCAAATAAACAAACACACCTAGCAACGAGGGCAGAAAAACCCATCACCAAGACTGTGAAAGCCATCTTTGATGCAGTAATTTATGTGGTTTCGCTACAGGTACCATTTCAATATTTTGAGCATTTGCAAAATAAAACCTGGGCTCTGTGGTGGTAACTTTGATTTTATGGTACACTTAGCGAGTAATGTGGAAAATATGCTTAAAGTATAGGTCTTAATTCATTTATATAATCTTTAAAGTCTCAAAACTCAAAAGCTGTTATTAATATCAAATATTTACCTACTTGTACAAAATGTACAATAACTTGTGTGAACTACATAGAAATACTAAAGATCTGATGTCATTCATGTACAAGATACAGTACTGTGAAATGAACATGTAAATTTTTTGCCATTTTCAGCAAAGCATTACTCAGCAAATGTCCTACCGTGAAAGGTGTACTTCACAGTGTGAAGACACATACTACTTTAGAATATGTCCTGAATAAATGTAGCATGAAAACTCCACTTTCTTGACACACGACCCCCTTTTTTAAGACCCCATATCTCAACAACTATACAAGATACAATGGTAATATTTCACATAATAGGTCCTGGGTATGGTAACATTATTCACATAAAGTTTGAAGCAAATCCAAGATGGTCAGGCGGAATTTTGTGTCAGATTTGTTGATTTGGCACGGAATGACCCACATCGGACGTGACCCGTACTTGATGAAAATGTCAGAATTTTCTCAAGAGCGGAGAGATTTGCCGACAATCGAGGCTGTGGGCATTACGAACTACGGCGTTGTTCTGTGAGGTTTTTTTTTTTTCATTTCTCACCTTCATGGGCGATTTCCTTAGGAAAACATATAAAACCGAACAAAAACTGGCTAACTGCAATGTATTTCAATGGACGTGCAAGCAGAGAATGTCCGAGTGTATTGGAAGCTATGCACACTGTGATTGGCTCATCACATTCGGGGGCGTGGTTTAGCCTTAGGTCAATTGCCTTCTTTGAAAGGGACTATGAATTCTGATAGTTTTGCTGACTCTTCTGTAGTTGCAAAGTGTACTAAGATAAACAATATGTGAGTTTCTAGCCTGCTATGAAACTACTGTCTTTTAACTTATGGACTATTTTTATGGACTATTTTCATGTTATACAAGCCCAGAAAATCAACAAATTTCATTTTATGTTGTAGTGTTGTGTGTAAGTACAAGTTGTATCTACAGAAAAGGTTTTAATTTGGGAAAAGCTCAGAATTCTTAGTCACTTTTACAAGACCATAATAAGAGGGATGTTCTAAGGGTCTAATTTGATTTAATGATCTATACTAAACTGGAGTTATAAGTCTTCATGTCATACTCAGAGAAAGGCTGGATGAACTGAAGAAAGATAAAACTCAGTTGCTTAAATCGAGGAGAGGTAGAAAACAATGGTATTACCTCAAATGGTGGCATATCATTTTACATTAAGGCGTGTGTGTGCTGTGCGCATACTGTGTTGCTGTCATGCCAATAGGGCAATACAACCATTGCTGTACATTCAGAGCGCAAGCGATAAATTGCCAGGAGTTGCCGAACACTCCTAAGAAACATTGCTTGGTGCAGCAACAAAAAAGACAAAGTTGCCCATAACATTAGCACTAGAACGTTCGATCCTGCTTCACTACAGGAGTCACATCGATACTCTGATTGGTAGTTGCCGAACTGCATCATAGCTCATTACATAAAGTTTCCGAACTTTAACTTTCCTTCATTGCCCCAGTTTTGTCACCCACCACACCTGCTGCTTTTGTCACCGAAGTCAACCATCTCGATACAAAGTCAATTACTTCCGTCGCCCCTGTCGCCTGAATCGCTTGCGGTCTGAACATACAGTTAGTGTGTGTGTGTGTTCCATGATGAATGTGAGAGTCCACTGCAGACTGTCAGTAACACATCATCTTCCCAGGCCTGATGACCATGATGACCCCCCTCCCTCCTAAAGAAACCCAAACACACCAACTCCTCTCTGGTACTTACCCATGTCACCTAAAGAAACCAAAAGCAGAGATGAGATCATTATCTGATCAATGCAGACAAACTCACACATTACATGAGGACATACAATATCAACACTGGCAATACAGTCTCTGTGTGTGTGTGTGTGTGTGTGTGTGTGTGTGTGTGTGTGTGTGTGTGTGTGTGTGTGTGTGTGTGTGTGTGTGTGTGTGAGAGAGAGAAAGAGTGTGTGTATGTATATGTTTGAGTGTGTGTGTTGGTGTGTGAGGAAGGAGAGGGTAGTGCAGTGAGATGACTGTTTATGTTTGTTTGTGTGGGTGTGTGTGTGCAGTGTTTCCCATACATAGACCATTGTGTGGCGGGCCGCCACAGAATGGAATCCTATCACCACATAATAAGACTCACGATTAGGGGGAAAAAAAAAAAGACTTGCGAATAATAAAAAAAATCAGTTGCGTATCGTTCCACTTCCCTCACACCTGTATCGTTCCTTTCTTTCATAGTGCCCCTTCTTCTCGTTCCCGCACGCGCGCACCAGGGTTTCCCACAGCGCTTTAAAGCTAAGGCACCTTGCCAAAAACTGCCCGCCGCCTTGCCTACGTCCCCCGGATTTTTTTTACGCATAGACCTACATAAAAAGGCCGGTCGCATCACTATCACTGCGCAATGAGGCCATATAGCGGCATCTGAAAGTTACATATACTGCTCCATCGGCAATGTTACCTTTTGCTACGCCAACATTATTAGTTTAAAGTAAGAGGCTAATTAACCAACAACTAGGATTCATACCATGATCGTGGGTAGAATACCTGGGTTGTGTTTTAACGTTTAATCAAGAGATGTGTAGCCTGTGGACGTGGCTTATCAAAATTGTCAATGCTCATCTTTACAGAAAAAAATCTGCACGTTAAAAGCAGTTCACTAAAGTCACCAAAGCGTCAAAGTTAGCTGTCAACGCTAGTTGATTTACAATCAATAAACACAAGCGCTACTTACGGTATTTGCAATAAGTTCTTGCCTATGCCTGTAATGATTAACCAATTGGAAAGCACACCCAACAAATGGGCCATCCACTACCTGGCCTGCGCTCTCTTCCTCTTTCCCTTCTGTTGCGCACACAGACACTGCTCCCTCCTTGCCGGTCTCCTCATCATGCATTATGTTCCTTATTGATTTGGTGCAGGAGATAAGCCTAGTCCTCATACTTTTTGTAATCCTTAAACGAATGGCAAATAACATTTATTCGTCAAGTTGGATTTAATTCATGTGACCTGTTTCACTGCAATTTATGATTGTGCCATGTGTGTGGCTGTACTGCAAGTAGCCTAATTGGTACAATGTCAAATGACACTTAGCCTATGACTTTAGAAGCCAATAGCCTTGGGGAAAAGGTTTCTTTTTACATTGAACAGTTGGGATAAAAGCATTTTTTGATTAAGAATAATAGGCAACGGCTTGGTCATTTTAATAGGCATTTTATTGCTGTTTAAAACCTCAACATTAAGTTTTATCCCATTACTTGATTAATTGAGGAAATAATAGGCTACTTAATAACACTTAATTGCACTGTGATTGTAGCCTTTAAACTTTACCTACTTTATTTATTTGTTCTGTAAATAAAGTAAAGTAAGGCTGTTGCCAACTTAAATTTGTGCCCCAATGGACAACGCCCCTCCCCCTGGCCATCTACCCACCCTGGGGCGACCCCAACGTCGATTGCCCGGGCGACGCCCCTCCCCCTGGTCACCACCCTCATCGGCACAGTGGACCACCACAAATTGCTACCTAATCTGTGGGAAACACTGGTGTGTGTGTCAGTCATAGATTTATATGTGAATACTGTGGTGCTGCTATTATTAGAACAGTGCAACCATTAGTGTGTGTGTGTGTTCCATGTTGAGTGTTTGAGTCCACTGCAGACTGTAACACATCATCGGCTACATTCACACAGCAGCCTGAAGTGACTCAATTTCAATTCTTTCACTCCTATGTCACCTGTATCCGATCTTTTAATGACAATCTGAACGACACAGATCCCAATGTTTCAAATGCCACTTCGATATGTGGTCCTAAAACCGATACGTATCTGATCTTTTGACATGCGACTCCAGTCTGAACGGCCAAGTCGCATGCTTCCGACCTACACGTCATCAATAAGCTTAACTCCCTGTCAATTAAGCAGCCGTGATCACAACAAATGTTCCTGTGTGTAATATGCAAGGTGGGTAAAGACTAGAGTTGACAAGAAGAGGAGGAAATTTTTTGGAGCAGATTTTGAGTGCTTTATTAAGGACTACACCACAGGCTCACTCATTTCGCTATGCAAACACTTTGTTGTGTGTGACGTTGTTGTGTCCCTCACAGCGCATACAGGACACTTTTAGTGTGTTTGAAGTTCATACTGGAGATCACATACAAGCGCATACATGTCACATTTTATTGGACCTTGCAAAAAGATCGGATCCCACAAAATTATCCAAATTGAGCATTAAGCCCGGCTGTGTGAACGTAGCCATCTTCCCAGGCCTGATGACCATGATGACCCCCTCCCTCCGAAAGAAACCCAAACACACCAACTCCTGTCTGGTACTTACCTACTGCACCTAAAGAGACCAGAAGCAGAGATGAGATCATCAATGAAGACCAATGAAGACAAACCAACACATTACATGAGGACATACAATATCAGCACTGACAATACAGTTACTGTGTGTGTGTGTGTGTGTGTGTGTTTGCGAAAAAGAGAGAGTAGTGCAGCACTGAACAACTTGTTACAGCAGAGAAACAGACACAATCAACCCCTTTAAGTGTTCCATGATGAGTGCGTGAGTCTACTGCAGACTGTCAGTAACCAGTGTTGTGCAAGATGCTATAAAAAAGTAATTAGCAACAGTTACTAGTTACTTCCTTGAATAACTTACTCCGTTAGTAACTGAGTTACTCTATTGTAAAAGTAACTTTTCAGTAGGGAAAGTAACTTAAGCAATTACTCCAAAATATTCAAAATACGTTCAAATTCTAGGCTATGTCAAGGATTTGCCTGCTCCCTTTATCATAGGACTTCAAATTACTGGAGGCTTTCAGTTATTTATAATAAACCAGTTTACTATATATGCCAGATATCGGCTTTAATACCAAGAAAATCCATAGGCATCCATTTTTACACACAATAGGTAGCATGCTATTTGGCTAGAAATATCTTTTCATATAGGCCAAGCTGAAATTGTGTAGCGTAGTAATTATCTGAATTATTGATACAAATCATTTCTTCATTTTGCTATTTTTGTGCATTGTTTATTGCACAGAGGTGAATGGGTGTGAAATGGTCTCAGACCTTCAGCACATTGTTGTCTGGGTTGGCCATGTAGTGCTCAAATGCAAAAGGGACAAGTTTGACATAGGCTATGATATAGACACCAATGGCCTGTGAACACCTTGGGGGAGCTTGGAGACAATAAGTTTGGAGATTTCACTTTTAGAAACGGTAGGATCTCAGTTTTAAATTGTTTGAACACACCAACTCCTCTCTGGTACTTACCCCATGGAGCACCTAAAGAAACCAGAAGCAGAGATGAGATCATTAATGAGGACCAATGGAGACAAACTCACACATTACATGAGGACATACAATATCAACACTGACATTACAGTTACGGTGTTTGTGTGTGTGTGTGTATATGTGTGTGTGTGTGTAGGCCTGTAAAGATAAACAATAAATCAATTAATCGTATGATAACTTGTTATGAGCACGATAACTTTTCAGGCCGCAATAATTTTTATTCGCCTGCTTGATTGTTTTCCTCATCCGTCTCTCTCTCAAAGAAACAGATTGGTAAAAGGCTCCCGCTTCTCTACTGACTCCTCGTTTCTTTAGCGTATAATGACACAGATTATTTGCCTGTTGCCACCACGAACAAGAAGGCTGAGCAGTAGGCTGGCCAACCTATATGGGACCACTTTGAATTTAAGCCGAACAATCGTGGTGAACCACTAAACCTGTGCAAGCTAATAGGCAATGTTACATTTGTGGTAAACCGATGTAGCCTAATCGAAATATGCCAATATAACGTGGATGCAACTGCACTTATAACTCACCCGGTGCAGTTTTTCAGCTGGGAAAAATCTTAAACAGGTGCCGTCAGCTTCTTCCTGACAGTCCACAATAACCGCTGGCTTTTAATGGTTGGCAAACTAAATACAAACACGGCAGTGCAAAATGGTACAAATTTAGGCTACAGACAGCATTACAGATTTAAAGCTGCAAGCGGCCATACCGGCCCTTGCACGTTGTTCCGCAACACGACTTATTATTTTAAAGGGTGTATTTGCATTGTTATTCCATTCTCAATATACTAGCCTACTACACTACTGTAGTATTTATTTCACAGGCTTTGAACACTTTGGCTTCATTACTGATGCAGCTAATTATGTTTTTCAACTAGCTAAAGAGCTGAAGCATTTAACCTTCCTTATGATAGACTTGAAATGAGAGCTGTCATTTCTAAATCTTTCTGTATAAATATCTCATGGTATGAAGTGGCGGCATATAGTAAATAGCGACATATATAATTATATATATATTATATATATATAATTATTATTATTTTGTTGTTAATTAGTGGGTGCAGGTGAATTCAGGTGTGTTCAATAGCCCGAAAAATACAGTAGGCCTAGTAGAAAAAAAATGGTCTAAAAATGTCACCCTGATTGTGCATGTCATATTTTCATATTGAGTATTGCTGGATTCAGCACAACCTCACCTTTCCAACAAGCCATACCATGTGTTTCTATGACATTTCTCGACAAAGCAAACACAAACTAAACAAGAACATTCTGCAAAGATGTTTTCCATGTCCGCCTATTTTCGGTATGTATTCTTAGGTCTATAAACATGGCATACTTCAAGATATTCACACACAAATAATATACCATCTCTGACTCACAACTGCTGCCTATTCTGTGACATTAGAGATATGATGTCCATGGAAAACCCAATTCCTCCTCCACCAGTATGACCAGCATTTATAATGAGCCTACTGTACGTCTAAAACATTTTAGGCTAATCACCATGGGGCCATTGTGTGTGAAATCAACAAATGCATTCCGCCTGACCCCCTTGGATTTTCTTCAAAGCAATACGTAACTGAACGAAGT
>JAODXP020000193.1:152955-156889 GCA_027497455.2 Sardinella longiceps | reverse complement strand
ACCATCATTTCCCTTCACTAATTCCAGATTTGTGTCTCGCTCCTCCAGTTGTCTATTTTTGTCCACCAATTGTCTGTCTTTCTCCTCCAGCTGTTTGTCTCTCTCCACCAGTTGTCTCTCTTGTTCCTGTAGTTGGGTTCTCATGTTCTCCAGTAGATCCTCTCTCTCCCTCTCATGTTTCCTCATGTTCTCCAGCTGTGAGTCTCTCTCCTGTAGGAGTGTGTGTGTCTCCTGCAGCTGTGAGTCTCTCTCCTGTAGGAGTGTGTGTGTCTCCTCCAGCTGTGAATCTCTCTCCTGTAGGAGTGTGTGTTTCTCCTGCAGTTGCTGGGTGAGGGTGTCTATCTTCATGTTCATTTTCTGCTGTAATGTGATGTTCTTCTCTAGTTCACCATCCCTGTGTTCTATCTGTCTGTCTCTCTCTTGAAGAATTTTATTCTTCTCATCAAGTTCTAGAGTTTTCTTTTTCAGTTCCACATCTTTATCTTTCAAATGTCTCTCTTTATCCTCTAAGATCTTGGTTTTCTCCTCCAGCTCCTTCTCTTGGTCCTGCAGTTGGTTTCTCAGCTCCTGTAGTTCCTTGTCTAATGACTCCAGCTGTGTTCTACTGGCTTCCATCTCTGTGGATGAAAAGGTTACCATTAGCCTTGTTTACATGTATAGATTCTCTGCCAATTTTCTTCCGATAAGACTATTCTGATTAAAAAATCTGGGTTGTCTCTTTTTGCATCCTGAAACATTTGGATGAGACATTAAGTTGTCATGTGATCTGGCACACATCTAGCCGTTTTTAAAGCCACCACTTGGAGGTTAAATTTTGGTGTTTCCCCCTTGTTGTACCTATATATATATATATATATATATATATATTATATATATATTGCTTGGAAGTCATAAATGTTATCTCCCTTCAGAACGCCATTCTCTTCTCTGATTGACTGCTAGGTGGCCATTAATTCCAGATAACCGGCTACTTTGGAAGTAGTTCCAAAAAATAACTCATCTAATAACTGATTACCGTTCCATATGAATGCCTTTCAGAATGGTAACTATACAACTATACAACTATACAACTATACAACAATAAGCAACCTTGTAGATCTACTTTCAACTGAAAGTAGTACCCAAACCGAACAGGTTAGCTTCTTTTAAATTTGAGTTGCATATTTCTTTTACGTTTTATACGCTTCTTCAAATATACGAGAGATAGATAGAAACGGGAGATAAGCGGGATAACGACCTCCGAGGTGTCCAGTTATTCATTTATAATTGTCTCGGCGGATTCCGCCTCGACAATTATAAATGAATAACTGGACACCTCGTCGGCCGTTATCCCTTACATATAGTATGCTCTTCCCTGCCTCCTAGCCCTATATATCATATTTGCAATATCCATGGGAGCGTCCAGCCACGTTTGTTTTGGTTAACATACAGGCTAGGTCACGTAACTTTGCTGGAGATTTCTATTTCAATTTCAACGTGACCACCGTTGATACATTTTGATAGTGGCTTCCTCAATCGACTACATCGTTCTACATGGAGGATTATTAATTGTTTGAATTGAAGCCTATTGGATGGTGCAACCAGCATTGCATAAGGCCTAATCAGTATAATCTCAAAATGGCAATCAAAGATGTCTTTTTTCTGTGTGGCTGGGAGGTAACAAAAGGAGGGTAACTCATCACACTCACATGTAAGTGAGTTTTGTATGAGAGTTGAGTGATCCGATCGAGTGTTTATGTGTTAGAAAGATAGAATAAACCACCTCTTTTAGTCCATTAGAATTTCATTGGATCAGATATTCTCTTCCAATCAAGGTCTTTACAGGGGTCATTTCTATTCTGATTGAGGATTTATTCCTTTTCTATTTCAAGTGAAAGTAACCATGTAAACACTGACACTGACATGTTCAAATTGATAGAAATTGATTTATTAACCCCAAAGTCTATGTTGAATCATGATCAATATGCTGTAAATGGCCTGTTGTCTATGATGCATATAACACTGTTAGATTAAAGGGGAGATTATAGGACTCACCCCTCTGATGCTCCTGTGTTCTCTCCTCCAGCTGTCTGTCTCTCTCCTCTGTCTTCCTGTCTTGTTCCTGTAGTTGGGTTCTCAGGTCCTGTAGTTGTCTGTTCCTGTCCTGCAGTTCCTTCTCCAGTGACTCCAGTTGTCTTTTACTGGTTTCCAGCTCTCTGGTCATGTTCTCCAGTAGACTCTCTCTCTCCCTCTGTCTTTTACACATGTTCTCCAGCTCTGTGTCTCTGTGATGGAGGAGTTCATCCATCTCTTCTAGTTGTAGTTTAGTTTCTTCCTTCTCTCTGTTCTTGTCCTCTAGTTGCTGTTTGATCTCCTCCATCTCTCTGTTCTTCTCCTCTAGTTGCTGTTTGATCTTCTCCATCTCTCTGTTCCTGTCCTGCAGTTCCTTCCCCAGTGACTCCAAGTGTCTTTTACTGGTCTCCAGCTCTCTAGTCTTGTTCTCCAGTAGACTCTCTTTCTCCCTCTCTTTTTTACTCATGTTCTCCAGCTCTGTGGCTCTGTGATGAAGGACGTCATCTCTCTCTTCTAGTTGTAGTTTAGTCTCCTTCATTTCTCTGTTCTTATTATCTAGGTGCTGTTTGATCTTCTCCATCTCTCTGTTCTTGTCATCTAGTTGTAGTTTAGTCTTCTCCATCTCTCTGTTCTTGTCCTGCATCATCTTCTCCATCTCCATCAGTCTCTCTTTGGTCTCCTTCAGAAGTTTCATTTTCTCATTCAGATTCTTTTCTCCATCTTTAATCTGCAACTCCTTGTCCTTGACTAGTTTGTCTTTTGTCTCTATCTGTTTATTTTTCTCCTCTATCCTCTTGTCTCTCTCTTTGATTTTGTTCTCTCTCTCTTCTATCTTTTTATCTCTCTCATGCAGGAGTCTCTTTCTCTCCTCCATTTCTTTCTCTCCCTTCTCTTCATGGAGAGTCTTCTGGTGTTCTGTTAAGTGTTGATTTTTTTCAGCTATTTCCTTGTTCTTTTTCTCTAGTTGTTTTTTCATATTGTCCATCTCTCTATTTGTCTCTACTAGTTGCTGTTTGAGTATCGTCCATTTCTTTGGTCTCTTCCTCCATCTCTCTGTCTCTCTCTTTCAGTCGTTTATCTCTTGCTCTCCTCCACCTCTTTGTTTTTAACCTTTAACTCATCAATGGCCTTGAGACATTCAGGGAGATCTGGACAGAAAAATCAGTAACACTCCTTAGTTCAAAAGTATGTGTCAAACTAATGGTCTAATCAACCATTAACAAATGAATGGTCTAAGATCAAAGAGTGATATCTGTTGAAACCTCATCACTCATCTCCACCAATCATATATTCTTATCACTGAGCTCCACCAATCACATCTCCGCAAATCATCCCTCATCTCATCTCCACCAATCATCTCTCCTCATCACTCATCACATCTCCACCAATCATCTGTCGCTCACCCAGAGACTGGACAGATTTCTCCATTTCCTTCCTCTCTTCAGCAGTGATCTCCCCCCACACTGTAATACCAGAGTAAAGAGATAAGTAATAGATCCAGAAACAAGTACGCTCACACACACACACACACACACACACACACACATAGTTTACTCCTGTGTATGCATGTCCACATGTCAGTCTAAGTCTTGCATACATGAATGTGTGTACTGTATGTCATCTTCTGAGTGGAAGTGTGTGTGTATGTGTGTGCATGCGTGTGTGTAACAGATGCCAACGTGTAAATCCTCACAACTCAATTCCTTGGGCGCTTCTAACCGCTAAGTTAGAAGCCTGGGCTTTTAGCTCAGTGGTTAGAGCGTCCGACTCCCACGCTGGGAGTTTGTTGTAGCTGGTGGGGTGTATATAGGACGGGACACAGTATTTCACTCAAACAAACGGTACGCCCCCCTGGGTTTGAATATGCAAATGTAAATGAAAG